>JARQZK010003615.1:647500-657500 GCA_030704885.1 Cynegetis impunctata
TTGGTTGTGTTTCAAGAAATACCACGAATGGACGAATGAGATGACTAATACAAAAGTCAAGCAGTCTTGTATTTGTGATTTTTGTTCATAAGCAATAAAACGGTGTTAGTTCCAATGCCTTTTAATTCATTTCATATATGTCCGGTTATAGTCTTTTACCTGTCAGAATTGTGAGTCACCATCTTACCCTCCAGCATTACCTGCAGCAGAGGCTTAGATGGCGATTTTGACATTGGAGTCAAAAAACAGCAAAAAATTTATAGTTTCACTATAAAATAGGTTATAAATAAATAAAACTCGTTACGGTGTTCATCTTATCTTCTCTTCTCCTAGTGAAATTATAATTTATGTAATTAGGTACGTGTAAATTACATTTAGCATTTCACTATTATTATTTGTAATGAATCATTAGTTGGGTTGCATTTTCAGCCTTTTCATTAACCGATATGAATTCTAAAATTTTAATTTTGTTGATTGCATGCTTGGGAAGTAACCATCTTTTAATAATTTAATATATGACGAAAATATTTTATGAAGAATAATTTAGTTGTATATTTCAGCAATTTCAATTGTAGTTTTCAACTAAAAGCAATTGAAAAAAATTTGAATTTTTAGACAGATGTTTACTTCGGTAATTACCTAAGAATTCTCTATAGAATATTTTACTATAACGAATTATTAGTATTCAGAAAGGGTAACTCACAAAATAGCTGTGCCGAATGCAAGTTTATGATTCACTTGAGCGACTACAAAATCAACCAATCTTGTGTAGATATTATTAGCGAGAACATCCCTTGTGTCCCTCGCTTCATCACAAGTACATTTTTTCGAAATAACAGTGCCATCCTTGAGCAGACAGTAGTTTGTAAGTGCCCAGCAAAATTTCTTCTCATCAGTATCTAAAAGTTGGCCAACCATCCTTGCAGTATCAATATTTGAAATTCGGGCGCTATCATTTTCGCCATCTTGAAATTTTACTTCACCTAAAATCAAAATTGCAGACATGCAATTGAAGATGGTTTCTTTTTCTTCATTTGAAAATTCGAATTCTCGCATAATATCTTTAATTCTCTTGAACTTCGTAATGTTTTTATTAACTTCAACTCTTGGTCTCTCTGCTCTTTCTTCCTCCAGTATCCTCAGATATCTATATTCTCTTCCAGTATTCAATTTATATTCCTCAGCAAGGTTTTCGCTTACAAGTCCATCATACATAAAATAGAATATATTGAAGTTAGCCTGATTCCTGAAATAAATAACATTTATTACACGGCTATTAGTACCTAAACTGTTTCAGAAACATACATGTCAGTAATTGATATTCTTGTTTTCTCCAATAGATTCACTACAAACGAAGCACCGCTAACTTTGCCTGTTCTTCCATATGAAATATCGGTTCGCATTATACACCTAGTAGAATAATCATTGTAAGGTGTAGAAGCATGCGTGAAAGCATGAATAATCTCAATGGCACTCTTGATTCTAGACATCTGAATATTAATGTTATGTCCAACGAAAAGAAGATGATCGACCAGATTGAAATAGTTTGTAGTTTTTCCAGAACCGCTTTCCCCTGACAGTATAATTTTCTGCGGCATAACGTGGTGCAGAGCATTTTGATAAGCACTATCAGCAATAGCGTAAATGTGAGGTATATTTTCCGATTTAGACTTCATCATATATTTGATATGATACTGCAAGAGGAAAATAGGATAAAATGTAGCTCCCAGAGGAAGAAATATTATAACGATATTCATTTGATATTTCATTACATAGTTGGAACTATAATGATGAAGAAGTAAAAAACGATTAAATCTCTTGAATTTCTAGGAAAGAAAAATAGATTTCTGGCAGAAACTTTATTTTATAGAATACCAATTAGAAATGAATTCATTTGAACTACCTATTCCAAAAGTAGCTGTCTCAGTTGATGTACAATATCATTAGAGCAAGTTATCCGTTTTTTATGTGAAATACAAGTCTTGGCACTTGCAATGTTCACTTTTTTGAGAACTATTAAAGCTATCAGTTTCAACACAAACATGTCCAAAATAATTATTTTATTGAAAATGAAGTAAACTGAACGTGCAAGAGCTTCAAACTAAATCTTTCTATTTTTTTTTATGAGCAATTCTCGGGAAATGCGAGAGCTTATAACGATTCTCAACTACATTGAGATGATAGGGTTTATGCTGGATTTAAAACGCTGCAAGGGTAGGTGTTCCACAGGTGTGCGAATCGACTCATCAACGTCCTCTGGTAGACCGATGTTTCAGTTTTTGAGATTTGCACGACACATTGGTGTATATTATCTGCATACCTCGTGTGAGGAATTAATTGAGGTCTTGGTGGGATAATGGAGGCAATAAGAGCAGAACACCTGCCTTGATAATATCTGTAAAAGGGACACAAGTAGGCAATCCTCCCCCGATGCTTGAATGAATGAAGATGTCGTCTATAAGCCTCACTGCTCTTTTCTGAATTCAGTCAAGCAGGCAGAACAAAAAACATGCTAGCTGAACTTGTAACGCAACAAAAACTGTTTCGACAGATTTTCATCACGAAAAAGATAACTCAGCTTCTGTGCAACTGTTCGTGCCCATGAAATTGGAATTCACGCCAATTCCTAAAAGATGAATTTAATTGCTTGGCTCAATAATTTGGTGAGGATCGAAGAGGAAAGTTTTTATTATACACCTGGTTGCCTGTGTTTTGGTGACATAAAAGGCAAACAAATTAGCTATTTATGGATTCAGTTTGCGCAACTCTATAATTTCCAGAAGTAGAAGTACATTCTCTTGGTGGTGGTCGTTATTAGAGTACTTTCTTGTTCGAAGCTCACAATCGTATTTTTAGTCAGTCAATAGATCATTAATAACTATTAGAAGAAGCGTTGTGACAAGATAGATCCTTGAGGCACACTGGCCTCAACAAAAGGCGGGTCTAAGGGTATTTACAGAGTGGAGCCGGGATGTACGCTGGTAGCCGGGATGGTAGCTTACTCGCTTACTAGATGAGTACCTGGCAGAATGAGAGGGGGCACACGTTGACGCTCTGCGCTTTCTAGCAGGTCCAGCTTCAGTTGCTTGTTGTCATTCAATATGGAAGGACTTGATGAAACGTTGTTGCTCGAAAGTACAGCTACTAAGTGGTTTGTGTTATTTAGTAATGACCGTGAGTTTAATGTTCATCTTGTGAACATGGAAAGGGAAGATTACGGCGAATTTCATCATTTATACAAGAAGTTGAGAAACCATCCTGATAGGTTTTTTGAATATCTACGTATGGAGACTGACACCTTTGATTACATAAAGGATTTAGTATCCTCAAAACTACAGAAGAATTGGTGTAATTTTCACACTAATCCCATTTTACAGGAAGAACGACTTGTACATCTTTCAAACATCTATCGTTATCATTTAGAATGGGTGCCTCTACCGTAGGTGAAATCGTAAAAGAAACTGTCGATGCTTTGTGGGAGGTATTGCAACCTTTACATATGCCAGCACCAACCGCAAAAGACTTTGAAAATATATCAAGAGATTTCGAACGAATGTTCAACTATCCTGTATCGGGTGTATAGATGGAAATCATGTGAGAATTATTGCACCCCCAGATTAAGGCACAATATATTACAACTATAAGCACTTCTTTTCTGTTGTTTTGCAAGGTGTGGCTGATAGTAACTATCGTTTCACTACTATAGACGTAGGAGGTTTTGGAAAGCAGAGTGACGGCGGAACATTTCGTACATCCGTCATCTATAAAATGCTTCATGATAACACTTTACAGCTTTCTACTGACAAATGTCTACCTTTAACAAACATTCAAACTCCTCTAGTTTTACTTGGAGACGATGCTTACCCTTTGATGAGAAATGTCATCAAGCCTTACAACGAGGCCAACCTTTTTCCTGATGAGGAAATGTACAACAAACGACACTCCAGGGCAAGAAAAACTCTGGAGTGTGCATTTGGAATTTTGTATGCCAAATGGAGAATACTTTCAAAGGCTATTGAAACTGACGTAACAACTGCAGACAAGATAATAAAATGTTGCTGTGTGTTACAAAATACTATAATCGATCGTGAAGGAGTGGAACATCACTTAAAGCAGATAATTCCATTTACCAGAGGTCGTCTTCCAACACATTCCAAACAAATACGTGACTTACTAAAACTGTATTTTAGTGCGAATCCTATAGAATATGATGAATGAAATAAAATGTTAAAGATAAAAGCTGCTATCAGTTATACTGTTTTGTGTGTGTTTAGTACTATTCAAGTTTCAAATAACATAATTTCAACTTTTTTGAAAATGTAGTTATGTAAATGAAACATATCTTTATAAGTTTTTCTGTTTATTTTTCAAGTTATATTTTTCCTTGTTATACCATTATTATATTTTCAACACTGCAATAAATAAATATCCAATTAATTGGGCCGATACTTGATGAAAATCTATCATAATATTGTAAATAAAACTTCTGGAATGGAACTCTGTGGAGTACCTCTCCTATAAGTTTTTCCACATCCAATGCCATCAAGAAAACAAGTAAATCACAGTAAATCACAAATTGTATTGATAATATTATATCCACAAACAAAAATTGCAACACGTGTGCAGCAGCCAAGTGTTGTCAGTGACATACGGGACTGGCGTAATAAAAAGGCGGTTGCAAAATACGCAGGTGCTAGCCGTTTCACATAGCTTTAAGATATGTAAACAATCGGGGTAGCAATTATATTTCTATCCATCCAGGATCCCTGCGCCTATCGAGGTAACCAGCCAGGCTCCACTGTGCACGGGTACGTTGCCAACTATGGAAAGATTGTTACGTCGCAGTAAGCGAGTAAGCTTCCATCCCGGCTACCAGCGTACATCCCGGCTCCACTCTGTAAATACCCTGAGCTAGCACAATAGACCGCAACACGCATTTGACTTTCAAGGAGGTAGCTTTCGGTCAAACCAAATAGTTCGGAAGAACCATAAAGCTTAAGCTTCGGTAGCAGTGTCTTTTGCTGAACTTGTTCGAAGGTGTTAGAGAAATCTAGGGCAATTGATAATGATTTTCCATGATTCTCGATAATGCTCATCCAAAGAATTGTGACATAGGTCACTACTTAAACGACAATGCCGAAAGCCGTATTGATGGTCACTAATTAGATTATTCTGTTCGAGATGTTACACAATCTGTGAGTTCATGGTAGATTCCGTTACTTTTGACAATATAGGTAGTATTTTTCGCCTTTTTCCTCAATTTACTTGAGTCTTGCGACGTTGAAATAGCCAGCAAGGTAGCAGTGCGAGCTCACACGTGCAATGTTTCCAAACAGTAGATGGAATTCCATCAGAACCCGTTGAATTTTTACAGTTAAGTTTCAGTATTCGACAGGTGTTTTGTGTTCGAAATTTCAATTCAGACATTAACACCTAGACCCTTTCCTTTGGAGCTAGATGACAGTGAGCCATCGCTTTTAACAAGCAGCGGAAACGAAGAGTGCTGAAAGTCGTTGCTAATTTCCTGTGCTAGTTAGCAAAAGGGACGTTTGATTGACCTCCAGGACAATCTAGAAACTTATTGCTCACTTTTTTGTAGTATGCTTGTTTTGCATCTTGGATGGTTACATTTATTCCTAAGATTTCTATAAATTTTTTGAAGGTTCTATTTTAGCGGACCGAAGCACGTTCGCAACTTTTGTTGAACCACGGTGGGTTTTTGGAATTGTGGGTAATGAAGATTTCCATTTCTAAGAAATTTACCACATAAACAGCTTCTGCATATTGATTAGAATCATTGCCACTAAAGCAGATTATGAGCCATGGAAATTCTGTGCAAAACTCTATCAACTCATTCCATTTGGCCTTATTGTAAAGCCACACCCATCGACAATTATTTAGAAGCGCAATAATTGGATATAGATGTTTATTAAGATGTGGCCCGAGTTGACGAAAGTGCTGTGTGTCAGAGTCTTGCGTTTTGAGATAAGGTAAAAGTCTAGCGTGTTTATGAAATCATTAGGATCACTGGGAACTTTTGTTGGGCAATTTATCAACTGACCAAGTTTGCAAATGATTGCGAATTCTTCAGTTTGTCTTCCAGATTTCGTCAATTTAGGAATTATGAGCATTTAAATCTCCAAGTATCGCTTTTTCAGAAAATGAGTGGTTGATTTGCATTCAGTTGACTTTCTGTGATAAGTGTTGAAATAGCAGATGCGGTCGTAGTTGTAAGTTATTCGGGAAACTATATGCGGAGCAAATAAATCTACTTTTATTGTGGATAACTGTCCACTACGTCGAGGTTGTCGATTTCTATAGATTCTTCATGCTGACCTACAATGTCCCACCGAACGCAAACGAAAATGTCACTCATGTAGGAGGTATGTAGTGTAATATTTCGAACTAATTTGAGTATCAGTTGGAGTAAGAGTACAAGGTATATTGTATTCAAATACTGGTGAACACAGTTAACTTTAAATGAGACAATTTGTAGATATTGAAACTGGAGGCGGCCTGAACAAAAAAATGAACTCTTCTACAGTTGCGAAGAAAAATTTGGTGGCATTAATCCCCCTAAGTATGTCCTAGTCCCCGTATATTGCAGAACTCTATATTTAGCTTTTAAATGTTATCCCGATTGGTGTTTCCATTTAGAATGGATCAACTATAATCTGTTCTATCCGCCAATATAGTCTTTTTTCCGGAGATCCGAAATGGAGGCTAGTTCACTTTCGAAACATTTTATCTCAAAAGATAACTTCATGATTGATTTTTAATCCCCGTGTGGTATTGATTGTCTTTTCTTTTTGAAAGACCATCGAATTCAACCCTTGAGGAACCTGCCCACCAGCCAGGCTCAGAAATATACATTAGGTATCATTAAGGCGCTTATAACTGGTGCGGTGTATCTCAGACGTCTACAGGTAGGCAGGAACCTCTCTTCCGGCTTAGTGGCACATGTTGAGAAAACCTGTGAAGGAAAATGAATTTTCAGATTACCTCATCGCTATAAATATTTTCTTCTACATTAGCATTCAGGGTAATTAGAATTTCTCCTACAAATGTCTGGTATTGTTTATCATTGAATCGTTGTTCAATCTGTGATAGTATTGTACTTTCGTCATTTTCGTCCAAAGCAGCCAGATCTTCGACATACATTGGCCCATCATTCCTATTTGCTCCATCACATAACACATTATTCATGATGTGAACATCATCTTGGGATGTAAAAGCTTTATGAGTGCTGGGCATAAGAAGGGATGTGAGTTCTGTTGATAGCTACGGCAGATAAATTAAAATGTTTGCTTTTACTATGCTATAAGTGTAAGTTTACTCCTCACATGATAATTATTCTCTGGTACTTCCTCCATGAAAGGGTGTCCCATTAGTTCAGTCATGTACGGGCGATGCTCTGGATTTTTCACCAAACACCTGAACAAAAATCGAAAATGGAGAAAAAAATTGTTATATTTTATATATATATATATATATATATATATATATATATATATATATATATATATATATATATATATATATATATAGGTATGTTTACAATTATTGTACCCGTACACAGTAGTTGCTGAATTTTACCTTATTTTTGAATAGTTCCAGCTGTGGGATCATGATTAAAATATATTTAAATAAGAGATGTAAATAATACAGAAACTAATTTCTCTTCCATCGTGGTAATGTGTTTCGTATTTTAATTTACCTCATGTCTAATTTTCAGTTCATCACGAAGAAAATATTAATTTCAGAATATATTGAGTCATCAGTATTGAAAGTGCCCGAGTCGAAAGATTATTGAATCTAGATCTCTCGCTAGATTGAAAAATGTAGCTGGGTCACTACGAAAGAATCCCATTTGCGAAGAAATAATATTTCAACTTTCGTTTATGTTCTACAATAGCTCTTTTGTAATTAATCAACTATTTGATGATGACTCGCAGCATGTTGTCTTTCTGCGGCCAAAATTGCTTTAGGCTTAATATAAAGACGCATGTAAAGAACTGAATGTTTTACTTACTCAGCTATGAAATCATTGTAATTTTCTGACCAGGTGGACGTTCTGTACAAAGTAGGTGGTGGATTTCTCACAACGTGAAAAAGAACTCTTGTCGGATGCATATCTTTAAATGGCGTTTTACCATCTCCAAACTCAATGGCGGTTATACCTAGTGACCAAACGTCAGATCTGTTATCATAGCTTGAAGAATCTCCATCTTTAGCCTGAATGACTTCTGGTGCCATCCAATCAGGTGATCCAATGGCAGAGCTGCTTCTGCCAAAAGTACTAGCTAATGTGATACTTAAACCAAATCCACCAATTTTTACCTCTCCATTTTTCGTCAGAAAGATATTCGATGCCCTTATGTCCCTATGTATTATGTGTTTTTCATGGAGGTAACAAACAGCCTGATGAAAAGATCAGAAAATTACATTGCAAATATTAATATATATACTCGTATATATATATATATGTATATGTATATATATATATATATATATATATATATATATATATATATATATATATAAATGTATAATTCTTGGGTGTAGGTCATTTATAAATTGAAGAGAGTTTTTCTCTAGGTTTCAATGACACTCACAGTTTAACCATTGAAGTGTATTAACATTGATTGCTTCGTACTGTTATCAATTCCATATATGAATTTTCACTTAAATTTATACATAATAAATTTTGATTTGAAAATGGCTGATCGCCGAAACGCGTAAATATTGCTCATCATTGAAACCTAGAGAAAAACTCTCTTCAATTTATAAATGACCTACACCCAAGAATTATACATTAATATATATATATATATATATATATATATATATATATATATATATATATATGTATATACAGGGTGAGTCAGTTTTTTGTAGAAGGACTTTAACATCTTGTGAAAGACATTTTTTCATGATGAAAATCTTATATGAACATATATGCTTACGAGCTTCGTTTACTTCAATAACTCAATATTTGGGGCTATTGAGCATTTTTGAATACCTACAGGGTCATACACTATTGGGGGTCGTACCCAATTCAACCTTCTCGAACTTTTATGCGTGCCGCCTCTGCTTCCAGTGAAACATCAATTTAAATTTTCTCTTTCTCTCTTCATTTTGGATACTTTTTGCTCTTGTATGTTTTTCGAAAACTGCATGTATGTCGAGATAAATGCCAAAAAGAATTGAGCTGTGATGAAACTTCATTTCTTGAACACACTTTATTTGACATTTATTAGTTAATGACTGAAAAATTTACTGATGAATTGAAATTTGGTGAACATATTACACTTCAATAACTCAATAATAATAATGGGGGCTATCAAGAATTTTTGAATACCTACAGGGTGATACAGTTTTGGGGTCGTACCCAATTTAGCCCAGTGAATAGAGGAGGATTACCTTACAAACGGTCCGGTAGTTCTGAATTTTTGATAGTGTGTCTAGGATGGTTAGTTAGTAGGTAATTGAAATGCAAAATACACAATTTACCTCGGTCTTTGCTCGCCGCCATATTGAATGAACCGAAAAAAAAATCGCACTTTCTTCAGATATTTGGCATTTATCTCGACATCCATGCAGTTTTCGAAAAACATACAAGGGAGCAAAAAGTATCCAAATTAAAGAAAGAATTAAAATTGATGATTCATTGGAAGCAGAGGCGGCTCATATAAAAGTTCGAGAGGGTTGAATTGGGTACGACCCCCAAAAGTGTATCACCCTGTAAGTATTCAAAAATGCATAATGGCCCCAAATATTCAGCTATTGAAGTGAAATGAGTGTGCTGAATTTCATTCAATTTTTTTTAAAATTATAGAAGGAAGCTTAGAAAAAAACAGAAAAATATAAAACTTTGGCACCCTGTATATCTGAAACGAAGCTCCTAAGCATATATGTTTATATGAGATTTTCATCATAAAAAAATGTCTTTCACAAGATGGTAAAGTCCTGCTAACAAAACTGACTCACCCTATATATA
>JARQZK010003615.1:662500-810000 GCA_030704885.1 Cynegetis impunctata
ATGATATTAATATTGGTCTTTTTGGCACAACCCCACAGTTGGATGCCATATGTCCATATTGGTTTAAGAATCTGTTTATACAACAATAACTTATTATACGTTGACAGGGTGGAATGTTTCCCTAGTAGCCAGTACATTTTCTTATACTTTAAACCTAGTTCCTCTCTCTTTTTTTTGATATGGGCCTTCCAGCGTAGCCTAGCGTCCAAAGTAATACCCAAATATTTTGCTGTATTAGCATATGGTATTTGTGCATTATTTATACTGATAGGGGTATGTTGATCACGTTTATTTGTAAAGTTGATATGAACAGATTTAGTTTCGTTCAATTTAATTTCCCAGCGCTTTGTCTAGTCGTTAACTTGATTAACAGATGCTTGCAGATTTCTTGTTGCTTCTTCGTGATTTTTGCCTACAGCCAGTATAGCCGTATCATCTGCAAATGTGGCTATTGTGCCATGCATTAGTTCCGGAATGTCATTGGTGTATATAAGGTACAGGACAGGTCCCAATACACTGCCTTGTGGTACTCCTGCCTTAATTACTTTCATTTCAGAATACGTAGTTTCCTGCTTAACTCTAAATGCTCTGTCTGAAATATATGATTCCAATAATTCTCCATATTGTTTGGGCAAAAGCTTTCTCAACTTAAACTTGAGTCCTTCATGCCACACTCTATCAAAAGCTTGTTTCACATCAAGGAAGATGGTAGAGCAAACTTTTTTTTCTTCTAGTGATTTCTCAATCGTATCTGTTATTCTGTGGATTTGATCTATGGTTGCGTGCTTTTCTCTGAAACCAAATTGATGTGACGGAATCAGGTTATTCTCTTCTATAATGGGTTTCAACCTTTTAAGAAGCAGTTTTTCAAACACTTTTGATATTACCGGTATCAAAGAGATTGGCCTATAAGATGAAACGATGTTTGGTGGTTTTCCAGGTTTAGGAATCATTATCACCTCAGCTATTTTCCATATGTTTGGTACATACCTCAATCTGAATGAAGCATTAATCAGATAGGTAAGTTTAACTATAGCTTTTCTAGGAAGTTCTTTCAGAATCTCGCCAGTAATTAGATCATACCCTGGAGCTTTCTTTAGGTTAATGTTTTCTTTTATTTCAGCTGCAACTTCTTTTGGGGTTGCGAGTTCAATTTCACTTTCTTGTTGAATAATATTTTCCCATTCCAGTGTGTCTTCGCCTTCATTTGGTTGAAATGTCCTCTCAAGATGTTTAGCAAAACTGTCGGCCTTCTGCTTATTGCTTTTTGCCCAACTTCCATTTGCATTCCTAATTGGTGGGTTCTGCAGGATCGGTCTTTTTAATTGTTTATTGGCTCTCCAAAGTGAATAGTCAGTTTTGCTGTCATTCGAAAATTCACCTAGATAACCACTAATCGATTCATTTTTAAATTTTTGAATTTCTCTTTTGAGCTTCTGGGTAGCATTTTTTAATCTCATTTTGTCTGTTGGAAATCTAGTCTGATGGCAAGTTCTTCTGAGCCTTCTCTTATCAGTAATAAGTTCCCTTATTTCTCCTGGATAATTGTTACCTTTGATTCTGGGAATAATGGTGGGTGTATTATCCCAACAAGCTTGTTGGTTGTGCTTAACAAAAATTTCCGTTTCATTATCTAATTGTTCTTCATTTCTTAGAGGAACCGTCAAATTCATATTTTTTTGAAGTTGTAGTTTGAAGCTGTGCCAATCAGTCAGTTTATTTACTAATTTATTCATTTATTTATTTATTTCGTATGGCAGGAATACAGCTGTTTTAAAAAACATATATACATGTGTAGAACGGTATAAACGGTATACATACAGAGTATAGACAAGTTAAATATAACACCAACAAAGCAAGTAACTGAAACGAACAAAGTAAAACATAGAATGTATGAGAACACAATTGAGAAAGTGGTAAGGTGGTCTCAGTCAACTATGGGTAGATATCCAGTCCACTCAGCCATTCAGTTGCGCCTCCCTTGAGCAGATGGAGCTCCCCTATGGTTCCCGAGAATCTTCTCAAAGGACACTCAGTGGCAATATGGTGCAGTGTCTGGGAGGGGTGTCCGCAGTCGCAGTCGGGGCTATCGGCCATCCCCCATTTATGCCTCCAAAAGTTACACAGGCCATGGCCAGTTCTCAACCGATTGAGAGATGTCCAGGATCTTCTAGGCAGGTCAAAACCATCGGGTCGCCCAGTTGGGTCTGGTATCAGTCCATTTACGTCGGGGTTAGATGTATTCCACTCCCAGCGCCAGGCGTCTCCGATGTCGAAGTTGTCTCTTACCAGCTGCTCTCCGATTCTCCATGTTGGTTTACGGGATTTTAGTCTGAATTGATTAATGCAGTCCCGGTGTATGGAGAGATGGTGGTTATTTACGCATTTCTGCCATTCCCTCTTCAGGGCCTGGTGTCTTCGTAGGTGTGGAGGGGGAATATTAGACAGAACTGGGAGCCATTGTGTGGGAGTGGACTTGACCGTCCCTGTTATCAGCCGCATGGTGGTGTTTAACTGAGTGTCTATCATTCTTATGTGAGCGCTATTCAGCCATGTAGGACTACAATACTCTGCTGTTGAGTAAACGAGCGCAAGGGAAGACGTTCTAAGAACCGTGGCAGTCGCTCCCCATCCACTTCCTGTCAATTTGTGGAGGATATTATTTCTAGTTTTTATTTTCCCTACTATCTTCCTTATGTGAGTTTTGTAGGTGAGTGAGCGGTCGAATGTCACTCCCAGGTACTTTGGACGTGGGTTGTATCTCAACAGCTGGTCCCTAAACCTAATACTGGGGGTATAGCCCGCCTGCTTATTGTTGAGGTGAAAGCAAGCTGTCTCAGTTTCAGTGGCGTTGCGTCTAAGTCTCCATGTTTCAAAGTATATATCCATCCTCTTGAGGTCGGCTTCGAGGGCCTTTTCAGAGGTTTTGAAATCCGTAGACTGACTAGTGTAGGAATTGGTTCGTTTTGAATAACGCTATCGCTGAGTGTGAGAAGGATGGGGGAATGGTCAGAATTCATATCCCATGCTTCTTCAATATGCATGTAGTTAATGGAGACATTTCGAGTTATAAAGAAATCAATCAAATCTGGGTTTTTATTGGTATCTGTAGGCCAATAAGTCGGCTTTCCAGTTGAAAGTGTATCGCATTTTAGTTCTTTGGTTGCTTCTAAAAGTTCTCTTCCCTTGGTCGTTATTAGCCTAGAACCCCATTGGGTGTGCTTAGCGTTGTAGTCACCTCCAACAATGAATCTCTGCCCATGGCTGTCAAGCAAGTCTAGATATTGATTTTTTTTGAGAACGTGTCTTGGTGGACAATATATTGCTGAAACTGTGATCTCATATGTATGAAATATTTGTTTCAGTTGTTATTTGAAAGTATTGAAGGATTAATGAATTACGAGGCACAATTTATTACATCGGTATTCTTTAATGAAGCATACAGTACCACGTCTGGGTAATGACTGACTGGTCAATATATAAAGAAATAAAACATATGCTGCCATATGTTACACGTCCCAAACAAAAATAGAATAAAATAATTTTTCTGAATATACATAAATGAATAATAATGAATATATCACTTTTTTAAAGTCTATTTGGAGGGCGGCTGTTTCTGCCACTTCTTGTTACATAACCTCTATCAACAACAGGAACATTATCAGGAAGATTAGCGAGAACATTATCTCTCGTCTCAGGAACATCTTCTTTCCTCTCACAAACAGGTTTTTCAGTTTTAATACTAGCACGCCTTAAACGCAAATGACTTCTATTGCGCCTGTATTCGCCTTCATTGACTCGAACTATATAATCATTATAATCAGATTTTTCTACTACAACACCAGGATTCCATCTTCTTATTCCCTCTTGCAAAAGAATTGGGTCACCTACTTTTAGGTCCGACAACTTTTTTGAATGCCTGTCGTGATAGTGTTTTTGTTGTTGTTGATTAACAACCATACTTTCACGAGCTTCTTTTATTGAAAATTGAGGTGTCAAATTGTCAGTTTTAACAGGAAGATTTGTCCGTAACGTTCTACCCATTAAAAGTGTACACGGGGCTGGTAACTTTTGCTTTGGAGTAGAATTATAGTCTAAAACTGCTAAGAATGGGTCCTTTTGTGTTTTAATGGCTTTATAAAACAAGCCTTTTACAGTTTGTATAGATCTTTCTACCATTCCATTGCTCTTTGGGTACTTAGGGCTGGATGTACTCAATTTAATGTCATATCTATTGGCAAATTCTAAAAATTCTCTAGAAGAAAAGGGAGGTCCATTATCGGAAAATAATTCCATGCAAAGTCCATTTATTGCGAATACATTTTTTAAACATGTAATTATACTTTGCGCGGATTTACTTGTCAGTTTATTAACAACCACGAATTTTGAAAAATAATCAACTAGAAGCAAAAAGCCTTGCGATTCAACAGTCATAAAATCTATCGCGAGTTTTTGCCATGGTAAATCAGGCACATCATGAGAGCTTAAAGGTTCTCTCACATTTGTTTTTGCATATTTTTGACAAGTTAGACATCCAAGCACAAGGTTTTCCACATCACGCATGAGACCAGGATAATAAATAGCTTCTTGAGCCTTGTTTTTACAGGATATCACTCCTTGATGTGATTGGTGTATTATTGCTAAAAATTCACTTTTTAATGAATCCGGAATAATTAATCTTTTCTGATAAAATAATACATTTTCATGTAAGAAAATACTGTTTCTTATCGCCCAATAAGGTTTTACATTAGCTGATACTGAAGATTTGAGTAATGGCCACCCATTTAATACATAATACTTAATTTTTTGTAACACAGGATCTAAATCTATTTCCTTTTGCAATCGTTCCTGATTTTTTCTGCTTGTAGAAATTACAGAATAGATTTTTAAGTTATTTTCCAAATAATCTGTGTTAATCAGGTATTTTTAAATTTTTTCCAGGTACATAAGTCAGGTTAAAATCATATCTTAATAAACGCATAGCAAGTCTTTGAATTCTTGGTGACATTTCATCTAATGGTTTTTTTAAAAGTCCAAGTAATGGACGATGGTCGGTCTCAGCTTCAAAACTAGTACCATAAAGATAAAAGGAAAATTTTTCTCATCCAAATACTAATCCGAGAAGTTCTTTTTCTATGTGATTATAACGCCTCTGTGTGGGTGTTAACAAAACTGAAGCATACTCAACAGGCCATCCTTCTTGAGAGATTGTTGCTCCAAGGCCATAAGGACTAGCATCTACAGATAGTGTTGTTTTCTTTTTTGGATCAAAATAACGCAATGTAGTTGCTGCTGAAACTAGTGATTTAATCTTATCAAAGCAAACTTGATCTGTTGACGTCCATTGCCAAATATTTTTTTCGCTTAGCAATCGTCTCAAAGTACTTGTTTGGTTTGATAAATTGGAAATAAATTTAGCTAAATATACAATCATTCCTAGAAAACGTTGCAACTCTTTTTTATTTTTTGGAGGAGACATTTCAGAGATTGCTTTAGTTTTGTTAGTATCAGGAGAAATTCCTAAATAGCTTATTTGATGTCCCAAGAAATTTTTGATTTCTTTTTGACCAAATTTGGACTTCTCCAAATTTAACGTAAGACCACTGGTTTTAATTTTTTCTAGAACTGCTTTTAAATTTGAGTTATGTTCTTCCTCTGAAGCTCCAAATACCAATATATCATCAAAATATGTAATTTGACCAGGTATATTGTCTAAAAGATCATGCATGAACCGTTGAAAAAATTCTGGGGCACATGTAAGGCCGTATGGTAACCTTAAATAGCGATACCGTCCAAACGGAGTAGTAAATGTACACAATAGAGAGCTTTCGTAGTCCAACGGTAACTGTAAAAACGCGGAGGACGCATCTAATAGCGAAAAATATTTTGCGCCAGCCAGTTTTGTAAACAAAGTGGCCTGTGTTGGTATTGGGAATCGCTCACGTTTGATGTACTTGTTCAGAAACAATGGATCAATGCATATACGAATATCCGTTCCTTTATTTTTTGGCACTACAACAATAGGATTTTGCTAGTCTGTAGGTTCACCAACCGAAACAATCAAATTGTTTTTAACCATTTCATCAAGTTTTTCTTTAAATTTGTCTCTAAGCGCTAAGGGTATTTTTCGCGTACCGCTAATAAACGGGACCGCATTTTCCGTCAACGTAATCGTGAAGCACTTGTTAACTTTACCGATACCCGAGAAGACACTATTATAATTTTGTAATATTTCTTGTAAGACAGTATTTTTTACTTCACTTATTATAAAATTTTGATTATCGTTTACCAGTCCAAACTTTTGCGCACCAGTAAGTCCTAAAATCGATTTAGACACGTCATTGTTCAATATATAAAATAATAAATTGTTCAATAATTTTATATATGCACTTCAAATTTAATTGACCTAAAACATCAATTTTATGTCCGGTGTAGCTAGATAAGGTACTTGACGCTGGTAAAAGTTTTTTACAGTTAATTTTTAGTTTTTTAAAGTCCGAAAAGTTCAAAATATTAACTTGCGCGCCAGAGTCAAATTTTTAGATTAATTTCACAATCACAAATTTTAATTTTCTCGAACCAATCTATTGAGTCAACACGAGAGTCTTTTTGAATTGTCCAAATTAAATTTTTATCGTGTTTTTCCATATCATTATACTCACGGTCACTGTCCGAACTAGAGTCTTCATAGATTTCATGAACAAGGCCTTTTTTAGGGCAAAATTTACGATAGTGACCTTTTTCATGACAAAAGGAACAATATCTATTTATAGCAGTGCACTTACCCTTTTCATGCTGATAACCGCATCGATAACAAGGGATTTTTTTACCTTTTTGATCCTGCTGTGCTCTATAACTCTTATTTTCTGAATACTGACCGCCTGGACCTGCTGCTTGATAACCATAATATCCTGAATTTTTAACGTATTTATCACTTAATTTTTTACCGTCGTCAATTTTTTTAACGGAGTTCACTTCTTTCGCGATTTCCTGCTGCGTGAAAACACTACTTTCCATTGACCTACAAATGTCTATTGCCTGACGTAACTCTAGAATAGAATATTGAAGAAGTTTTTCTTGAATTCGCGAGTCGCGTACACCCAAAACAATTCTATCTAAAATTAAAACATCCCTTTCTTTAAATTCACAAGAATTTGCAAGCTGTTTTAAAGATATTACAACCTGATCTATGGTTTCGCTTGGTAGCTGATCGCGCTTAAAAAACTTAAAATGCTCATAAATTAAGTTTTTTCGAGGGCTACAATAATTATCAAACATCACCAATACGACAGTGTACTTCTTTTCATCGCCATCGTTTTCATATTCAAAGGTATTGAATATTTTTAACCCTTCATCCCCTAAACAGTTTAAGAGAATCGCGATTTTAACTTTGTCATCCTTGGTATGCTTTCCTGTAGCCAATAAGTAAAATTCGAATTTTTGTTTCCAAAAAGTCCAACTATTTGCAATGTTATTCCCTTCGAATGAGAATGGTTCCGGAGCTCTACCTTCAGACATCTCGAAATTTGATTTTATTTACGAACTAGTGTAGTTACTTCAAAAATTTGAAAACAATTTTTGTTTTTAAGTACGCACTATTCAAGTTTAATTTCCGGAACTGAATGCTTCTTTACAAAATTAGAAACAATTTTTTAACATCTGACCGAGTCAATACCATAAACAACACATTTATTCGCGTACCGTTTTTCCACGTGGATATCCTGCACTGGCCTGCTGCTTACCGCTTAACACATTATCAAAATACACTATGTAATGCCCGGTTTTTACGCTGCCACCATATGAAATATTTGTTTCAGTTGTTATTTGAAAGTATTGAAGGATTAATTAATTACGAGGCACAATTTATTACATCGGTATTCTTTAATGAAGCATACAGTACCACGTCTGGGTAATGACTGACTGGTCAATATATAAAGAAATAAAACATATGCTGCCATATGTTACAATATGTACGAGTTTTAACTTTAACAGCGGTAGCTTGGAACTCTACTGTTTTATATCCCATCTCTTGATGATGCTTAATTGACTTAGTCTAAGAAAAGATTCGTTAGTAAAATGTGTCTCAGCAATGAGACATATATCAATGTTTTCGATATCTAGGACTACTTGCAATTCTTGTTGATGTTGCAAGAGTCCATTGGCATTCCATTCCATGATTTTTAAATTATTTGACATTAAAATGCTTAGGGATAGCTCCTTTAGTACTATATTCTAATCTAATAATTCGCTCATCCATTTGCGTTAGTCTCTTAAGTATTTGTTGGAGAATTTGTTCAATGGATGTATTTGAATGTGTTTCCTTACTGATTTTAGTTTGAGACTCACCAAATGCTGCTTGACTATAAGTCCTACCGTCTACATTAGCTCTGGCTACTGATCCTTGTTGATTGATCCTCTGCGGCCGTTTGGGCAAGATGGGCTTCTTGTTGTTTTTGTCTTTCATTTTTTGCATTTCTTTTGCTACCATGCATCCTCTATAATTGGCTGGATGTCCCTCTCCACAGTGCACGCACTTCGGATGAGCATTCTTAGGTTTGTCACAGTTAGCTGTTAGATGTTTTCCAGTACATCTAACGCAGCGTGGTTCTTTGGAGCAGAATTTTTGCGTATGTCCATATGATTGGCACTTTTTACATTGGGGCACAAGCCTGGATTTCCTTAGTGGCAGGATTTCCACTCGGACTCCCAATATATCGGTAATTCCGTAAATCTTATCGACACTTTCATCATGTTCAAATGAAAGCATAAACAAGCTTAACTGTTGTTTCTTTTTATATTTTAGTTTGGGAGTGGTTTCGATGATTTTGTAGCCACGTTTCCTCATTACCTGGACTATGTGTTCTGGTTTTATAGAATAATGCAGCCTGTTAGCCATAACTTTAATTGGTCTATTCTGCTTATTTTCATATGTAAACCAAGAGTATTCATTTCGATTTAATGCTGCAGAAAGCTCTTTGAAGTCGTGTTCATTATTTACATTAATTTTTACATTTTTATCGTTAATAACTTTAATCTTAGCATTAGGTAAGTTATTCACCATAGCGTGAAGTTCGTTAAAGTTTTCAATGTAATCTACTCTAATAGGTGGAGGTACCTGAACTTTTTTAGGTTTTTGGACATTAGTCTTGTAATCTTGTTTATGTTGTTGGGGTGGTGTTAGCGAAGTATCCATTTTTCTTTTCTTCCTATTTTTAACACGAATCCATTCTGTTTCACTTGAGAGTTCCTCTTCGTCGGTGTAGTATTCAACTGTATTTTTTTCTCCAATGTTATTAGACAATCTCTTTTCCATCACTGAGTATTTTTTGCTCAGTTCTTCATACATGTTATGTATTTTATTTAATTTATTTTGAAGTTGGTCCGCCATGTTGATGGCATTTATCTTCTCGGTCTCCGATGATTTCCAACTATTATAAAGTTGCTGTTCATTTTGCGAACGTTGAGAATTTTCTTGGAATAACGCACTATTTTGTTGCATTAATATCACTTCATTTTGTGATTTTGGTCCGGTTTGTTGTGAAAACATTATTTTATGCGATAGCGTACGACCGTTTGCAAGGTCGCCGGATAACACTCGCTAGCAATGATACCCGTTTATCACTTCGAACATCTGTTTAATGATATGATTTATTTCAGTTCGTTCATTTGGTAATTTCAATTTCAAAATGTAATTAAAATTCACATAACTATGCAAACACTAAATGATCATAATGTTTTTAAAAGTCCACATCGGGAAAGTATAACTTTCCCGATTTATCTAGTCCATTTACCACTATGAAATCACAATTTTTACACAGCCGATATGAATGATTTACTTCTAATCGCGCGAGTTCGAATATCATAACATAAAAGAAGTACCGAGAAGGAAAAAATAGATTCTACTTATGCATCATATCTCCTAGAACAAAATCATGTTTTTGATAGTAAATTTGAAATATTACATATAGAAAAGAAATGCTATAAACTCAATTTATTAGAAGCTCTTGAAATTAATAGTATGAAACAATTCAATAATTTGTTAAATGACCAATTAGATATGAATAGTTCACCGTTATTAAATCTCTTCTAGATGTAATATTGAATATTTCTGCCTATAGTGTTTTCCAATATCATTAACAGTTTGTACTTTCTACCTGCTAAGTGATTACTTTTAGGTTTTCCCCATTCTTATTGTATATTCCCTTCCTTCATCTTTCAATATTCTCGTTGTAAAGGTTAGTATGTATTATACATCTGAAGAAGCCACTGTTTATTGGCGAAACAATTGTCATGTTAACAAAATATAGTGAAGTTTTATTTACAATAATATATATATATATATATATATATATATATATATATATATATATATAAATATATATATATATATATATATATATATATATATATATATATATATATATATATATATATATATATTTTAGTTACTTACCTTAACCACTTCTTTCAAAATATGCGCAATATGTTCTTCCTTCATTCGTCTGTTCCTTTCCAATAAATCATTAACTATTTTTATTATTGGACCACCTTCACAATACTGTAAAATGAAATTTTAAAACAAGAAATCAAAATGAGTAAACTTAAAACTTTTTTATTCTGGCTCATGAATACCAGCTAGCATTATATGCTTTGGATTTCTTCATTTCATTCATAGCTGTACTTTTCATTATGAATATATGTATGTATGTATATATACATACATACATACATACATATATATATATATATATATATATATATATATATATATATATATATATATATATATATATATATATAATCTCTTGATAATTATTAGCAATAACAGGCTTGTTGAATCTCAAAAAACTTGATTTTATTAAAAAGTTGACGTTTCGCCACGACATTCGTGGCTTTATCAAAACTTTTGAAAAAATTGAAATTTCGTTGACATTTATTGATTTGAAAAAATTTGAATAGTTAAAAAAGAATACTATGTTTCACTAAAATTTTTCGGCTGTGGCCGTTCTTTGTTATTTATTACGTGCTATTCAGTCCAATATTAACATTCAAATCTGTTATTATTAGATGGTAAGGGAAACCACAGAAACCTTTACCCACGTAATGTTCGAAATAGGTTCAAATTATTTTGATTTTGAAAAGTCAAAGAATAGGGTACTATTTATCTTTTTTTCAAAAATTTTTCATTACGGCTGTGGCCGTCTTCAGTTATTAATTACGTGCTATTCAGTCCAATATCAATAGAAAGGTCTGTTGATATTAGATGGGAAGGGAACCACAGAAACCTTCACCCACGTAATGTACAAAATAGTTTTAAAATATTTGATTGTTGTCTTTAAAAAGACATTACTTGTAATTTTGGAGATCACATGTTCTAAACTATTTGGAAACGGTCGATTATTTACTAAAGTAAGATATCTAGCGAAAAATGTTAAGATACAAAAGTTTCAGGGTTTTTCAATATCTATCACACTAAGTAAAAGTTAGGTATACAGGTCAGTCAAAAAGTACTGAAGAAATAAAATTGCTTCTTCTTCAACAGAACACCCTATATATTATACCATATTTCAATTCTGCTCGAAATTCTGAACAAAATTTACATAACACATCATTTCCTAAATTCAACCGTTTTCGAGATATCGAATTTTGAGAATAACATTCTACTACTCTCAAATTTATTAAAAAAAAGCACGAAATCATGGATATTTATTATGAAAGTCACACAAGGTGGTGTGTATGGATATGATTACAATTTAATTATAATATTTTTACAGAAAATAAAAAAACTCAATTGTTCAGGGTTGATAAAAATGCATGAAACATGTTGTAATAAACAACAAATTCTATTTAATAAGGTGCTCAAAGTGTTTACCATTTACCTCCTGATAGTGATGAACTCGCTGAACAAAATTTTGTAGTGAATTTCAAACCATGTGAGGAGGAATGATAGAAATTTCATGCCTTATTCTTTCTTGCAACTCTTAGATATTTGCATTTACTGTCAGGAGCTAAATGGTAAACACTTTGAGCACCTTATTAAATAGAATTTGTTGTTTATTACAACTTGTTTCGTGCATTTTCATCAACCCTGAACAATTATTCTCTTTTATTTTCTGTAAAAATATTATAATTAAATTTTAATTTTGTGCTTTTTCTTCAATAAATTTGAGAGAAGTAAAATGTTATTTTCAAAATTCGATATCTCGAAAACGGTTGAATTTATGAAATGATGTGCTATGTAAATTCTGTTCAGAATTTTGAGCAGAATTGAAATATGGTGTAACATATAAGGTGTTCTATTGAAGAAAAAGCAGTTTTATTTATTCAGTACTATTTGACTGACCCTGTATATTTAATTTAGTGTGACAGATTTTAAAAAACCCTAAAACTTTTGTATCTAAATATTTTTTGCTAGCTATCTTACTTTAGTAAATAATCGACCGTTTCCATACATATCAGCGACCCTGTATCTATATATATATATATATATATATAATATATATATATATATATATATATATATATATATATATATATATATATATATATATATATATATATATATATATATATATATATATATATATATATAGTTTCTTCTTACCTCTGTTACTAGCATGAGTTCATTTTTTATGTAGAAAATGTCATAGAAATCAATAATATTTGCATGACTGGAAACATCTCTGAGCAATTTATATTCATCTTTCAAATATTTCTCATTCAGTGTAGTAATTTCTTGTATTTTTACAACAACTAACTTGTTAGAATCTTCTGTATCTTTGGCAATGTAGGTTTTTCCGAAACTTGAAACTCGAATTACTTCATCCAATTTGTATCTGTTTCCGGGTTCAGGAAATGAATTGAGTTTAAGAGCACCTTGTGCAGACATTTTTCTGTATCGAAACCTGAAGAAATGCTTATGATATTGAAATGAAACGAAACTACAAACTATTGAAATCTATTTTCATAACTCAATATCAATTTTACAAGAATAATTATATTGATTATATAACTCATGTATGAATAAGCCAACAGAATCCGTGAATTTTGCATAACTACTGCGTATTGATAAGTGATTATACCCTTGACGACGTGATATAATCGTGTTGGTGTTTCGCCTCGTGTTTGTCAAAAAAAAAATACTTTTTATTCGTTATATAATCGTAACGAATACCACTCGAGCAATCGAAAATAATCGATTATACTGACCTCGTCTCTCGACGTATTTTCTTAAAACACCACTCGAGCTGCGCTCTCGTGGATGTTTCGCAAAATACGTCTCGTAACTCGGAAGTATAATCGATTATTTTCGATGCTATTGTGATATTATAACTGATTATTTTTTTCGTATGATTTTCAACCAATCAGAACGATAAACTTAGTTAAGTTACCTTGTATAATAGAATCCGTGAATTTTGCATAACTACCACGTATTGATGAGCGAATACACCCTTGACGACGTGATATAATCGTTTTGGTGTTTCGCCTCGTGTCAAAATGAGAATGTTTTCATATTGACGGTGTTCTGACGTTTGTCAAAAAAATTAATATTTTTATTCGTTATATAGTCGTAACGAATACCACTCGAGCAATCGAAAATGATGGATTTTACTGACCTCGTTACTCGACGTATTTTCTTAAAACACCACTTGGTGTTTCGCAAAATACGTCTCGTGGCTCGGAAGTACAATCGCTTATTTTCGATGCTCTTGTGATATTATAACTGATAATACCTGATTATACATAAAGTAGCTCTACCAATCGGAAACTAACAGGACCGTAAATTATTGACGTTTATCAATAACTGTTCAAAAATGAGTCGATTAGGAGATTTAACTTAATTTACTCAATTAATAATCGTATCAAATACAATACGTACTTCAAAATAAATACGGTTATACATCTCAAACTTCCTGCATAATTACAAATCGTGTCAGTTTGACAGAATAATCCTCTCGCTTCGCGGTCGGATTATTTAAACTGTCAAACTGACACTCTTTGTAATTATGCAACAAGTTATCGATGTATAACCTGATTATTTTGAAGTACTTATAGTATTACTACTGATAATATATTCGACATTACTGAAAAAGAAGTTGACATTATTGAAAAACATATTATAAAATCTTAATTACTATCACCAAGAAATTTGAGGAAAATGCTAATATTTCTATTAAAACGAAAAAAAAAGAAGTTACTGATATTATTTCGTATCTGAAGAGGGTAATTTATGACATATGTTTCCGAAATGAGTAATAAATTTGGAATAAGATTATATGATTCGGTAAAAACAGAAAATTCTCACTTACTTCAAAATTTTCTTCAAGTAGACTCAACCGTGTATATGCGGACGTTGTCATACACATACTGTCTCCATGTCTACATGTATGACCAATTTGTGAAACCTTCCATATGTCTAATAGGATCAAATAGTGAAATCCAATTATGCATCCTTCGTAAGACGTCTATATGTTGAACCGGATCATGTAAAATTGTTTTATATTTCATTATACGCTCTTCTTATTTAAATTAATTTGATTATAGAAGCTTTATTGTATTGATTCAGCGTAAAATTTTTAGAACCAAGGTCTCGAAAAACTATTTCGAAAACGCCATATTCTGCGCCTATTGAAGCAAGGAGATGCGATTTAAATGTGATTTTCTTGAATTAAGTTAGAGGCCATATCAACTTCTCCATAGTTTATATAATTTTTCTGTTAAATCATTATTATGAGCCTTTTTGGATTTTTTATGAAGGTATAATGTTTCCTCTAAAATGTTTGAAATTTATAGTTCTCTTGAATTTAGCAACTTTCACCTTGAAAACTGATTAATCGAAATTAGTGGTTTTGTGTGGTATTTTTACTGTTACCTAGTCTTAAGCTCATTTACATTGCTTTTTAGTCTAAGAAGAAACAGTCTCTGGATAATTGTTTGATAAATTTCTTTCTGTAACTAGTTTTATTTTATTCAGTTGTTTTCCTAGAATCATACATTTTACTCTAAAAAGTTCTTGTATATGGAATAAATTTTTTTCAAGTTTTGATTCAGCATGTCTTTGACACTGGTCACTGCATTAATTCGTTTTGAATTTTCTTCCTCCCAAGAAATATTAAACAGAAAATTTTTCTAAATTGCTTGAAAATATATTTTTCCAACTGAAATGACATATTAGTCAACATTAAATAAACATCAAAATAACGATATATGTGAATTTATAGCGAAATGCTAGTAGGTACGCTGGCTAGCATTCGGGAGGCCCCGGGTTCCAACCTCAGGGTCGACTCGTCTACAATGAGTTTTTCTAAGAAGTTTCCTCAGTGCGTATGTGAGTCACTGCTTGCAAACTTATAAGGCGAATGCTGTGCCAGTGTTCTTCCTGTGAAACAAACCCACACCTTCTCTCTTCCATAAAATATCCTCTGCCCTGGCTGAAGTAGTTCATGCTCAAAACCCGCCTTCCTTACATATTTTTGAGGGAGGAATGAAACACACATAATTTGGCAAGCGATTTAAAAAACTTGGCAAAAGAAATATAGGCAAACTGATATGCACGTTACTGGTTATTTTGATACATTACGATAAAATAAACTTCATGAGATAACGAAGCAGCTGCAAGTTGTCTACATAACTAGTAACTCATGGTGATCTTCATAATGAAGATGATACCAAATTTGGTTAGTCAATCATTTGCTTCTAAGAGATTTATACACATGTCAATAAACAATATATTTCATCAATTTGGACTACGACATATATCTAACTGTTTCGGGGATAATCTATCCAGAATTATTTGGAATCACAACTACAAATCAACAGCTTCCGCTGCGCGCTGTTAATTCGAGTGTTAGCTCTCCTGCAGAACTCCGTGTATTGCACCATGCGAAATTTTAATTTGAAATCTACGTATTGGAGAGTAATTTCAACAACCAATATAAAATACAGTTAAAATAGAAAAACATTGTGGTGTAACACAGCTAGATCGTTTGTATAATAACGAGCCATTAGAAGTCAAACTAGATACCAAAAAGAGGGAGCTATCAAAGATATAACTTGAGGCGGAAGGTTATTATTATTAAGTATCGGTATGCCGAATTCACCAATTTAGTTACATAGTTGATGGCATCCGAAGGTAATTAGTATGTCATCAGTTTGCTTTTTACCCATAGTATATTTTGCTTTCATTAAGTATAACCGGCTGATTAAACGAAATATTAGTTGATAACCAGGATCTATAATAACGAAGTGTCGATCGAGGTCTCGCTTAATTGAAACTTATAATAGTGGGCATAAACGCACCTGAATTTTGACCTGATTACACTCGGTATTACATTTAAAATGCATTAAAATTGTCAAAATTCAGGTGTGTTTAATTTTTTAGATTGTCCCAGTTTGTTTGCTGGCGACCGTACATAATCGAATCCTATTCAAGATGACAAACGCAAACCTGACTGATATTCTCATCGTCGGCCTGGCGCTATTCCCTGATACCATCCTGATACCGTTCCATTGAAAGGGGACATGCGACAACGTCGCTTTTTTAGGATTTACCCAGATACAGCGCAAATTTTTGTTCATATTTGGTCCTGCTCGGTCCTGTTTGAATGAAGTGAATGCTGGTTACTAAGCGACTCAAAAGTAATGACAGACTAAAAAGATTTATAGTTAATACAAGTGTTAGGACGGCCGCACATTTACTACAATCGGATCCTATTGTCTGAAACGATTTCAAATCGGACCACTAGCGCACACTGCCGACAAAATACGTCCGATTTTATTTGAATGTCACAAGCAGGGATATTTTTCGACCGTGGTAATCAAATTTTCATTATCGCACATGGTTTGACAATTCCTTTTTCTATACTCCCTGTCAAAAACTGACAGAAATAATCGTATGTTTGCGGTAGACTATGCAAAAACAATGCACGGCTTGCCTTCCGGTAGTCGGATCAGACTTTTTATCGGTCCGATTGGTAGGACGCACTGATCGTGCATCCGAGTCGGACGTCCGATCCGATATCGGATCGTAGGTGTGCGATAGGATCGTATAAAAGTATAGAAATTTGAGCGTCAGATGCCTTGATCCGAAAATCGTTTCAGACAATCGGAACCGATTGTAGGAAATGTGCGGCCGGCCTAAAACCTACTTTAAAAAGAAAGCCCAGTCACTCTCTTTGTCGAAGCCAAGTAAAACTGCAGGATATAAATCAAGTAGTGACAGTAGTGTACGCTCGAGTGTACGTTTGAGTGCTACATACGAGGATAAAGATGCAGATGAAGGTGAAAATATTGATGACCATTTAACAGAAAATAAATCGAATTCACATACTGAAGATTTGAAAATACTTGACATTGGGCCAGAAAACTACTATGCAGTTGCCTACAACAAACAGAAATTTTTGAAACAAAGTGGGGATCAGTTTGTTCGGCCTGAAAGGGGTAATAACGATACGGTAAAAAAAATTATTTTGATTACGGTCCAATTGAACTGGCCGGTTTTGCACCATTCACTTTGGAAAGACATGATCTTGTAAACATAAAAAGATTATATAAAAAAAGATGTGATTTCCCATTAAAATAACGATTACAGTTAAATATTATGTACATGAAAAAAATTTTTTGTTTGCTGATTTCAGTGCGTTTTTGCTGTTAGGACAAATTAAAGTAAGGTTTAAATTTGTCAAGGCCCTCATTCAGCTCTTTCATTTCTGTCCTTTTTACCCGACACAACGGGTAACCATTTTTGGATAAAAACAGACAGTACTATGCTACACGGTCCTATGTACCGTATAACTGTACTTATGTATTATAGGCAGGATATCTCGTTTTTTTCCGAACGTTTTTAACCATTTCGTTGGATGAAAAAAAATTTACGAGGTGAGTAGGGGCCTAAGTGGGGACTTTTACAGAATTATAATAATTATAGTTTTATTATTACTAATTTTATTATTATTGTTTGCATTCTTCTTTTGAGGAGGGAAAATAATATGTTTTAGTTTTTTTATTTTTCGTACTTTGGCTCGAGTAATGTACCTACTCAAAAAGTAGACACTTTATAATAGTAAAAGGTGATATCATTTCGTAGTTTTTCATTATTTTAAAGATTTGTTTTGCGGTTCAATGGAACTCCCGGCAATTGGTAAAATTTTGTCACTTTGTTGCTTTTCTACTAGTAATGTAAAAGCAATAGATTGGGGCTCGGAATGGGGTTTGTTTTAGTTTTTTGGTTATCAATTGGACCTACAGAGAATAATGTCTCGGGAGGCCTCGGTAGACCAGCGGTAAGGTGAACCACCTTATACCGTTTGTAAACCGAGGATTGTGGGTTCGAGTCCCACCTCGCTCTTGGGTGTTGTATATGTCCGGAATTTAGTGGTTATTTATGATGAAAAATGTTGGGTAATGTACATAGTTTACAAGCCCATTGGCCGTTCGGAACCGGCGTTAAACTGTAGGTCCCTCGAGTTAAAAAAAAAAAAATAATGTCTCGGTATAATGTAGTTATACTCAAAAAGTAGTCAGGTATTATAAGTAGATATGATTTTATTGTGTATTTTAATTATATATTTGCTATTGCTTACAAAACTAATGTTTCTGTTTGGGGATTATCAATATTTTATGTTAGTTCGAGTATATAATATATGTTCAGAAAACAAAGGTGTGCTTTAATTTAACCGAAAATGTCAACATACAACGATTCTTTGCATCCGCGGGTGTTTTGGAAATAGTGCATCAAGCATAATTTAGAATCAATACAATATTGGGTCATTGAAATTAGTATTTATTGAATATTTGGAGACATTTATTGTTATAAGAAATTAGTTAACAACGACTGCAATTAATTGTCATTACTCTAGGAATAAGTGACATTAGTTGTCATTACTATACGAATTAGTAGCACTGGTTGGCATTAGTATGGCATTGGTTTACACATTTTTTGGCTGCGGTTGATCCCTCGTATATCGCTATTGCAGTCATACGATTATCATCTGGCAGATTGAGTTTAGAACTAAATGAAAATGTTTGTCTCTTAAACTAGTTGTACCTTTCCAAATTCTGGTTATTAGTGATAATGGCCATCGAAAAATACACATAAGAGCAGGTTATTGAAATAGGACTTTCAACTTGATAATTTAAACGTTCTTGGAAACATTATGGCTTGAATATATCGAATATAGGGCAATAAATCAATTTGATCTGGTTATCCAGCAAGCGTTAGTTTCTACCGAGTTTGAAAATTTCCGATGGTTCTAAATTATTCAATTTGTCTCACTTCCGAAATTTGTGTATACTTTGAACATTATCTATTCGTGCAAAAGAATGGTGGGTTACTCGGCAATAGTTTAGAAAAAAAAAAGAAACGTTGAATCTGTTTTATTTCTTAAAAAAAAATGTTGCTTCAAACGATCGACCAGTCGTAAATTCCTGAACTTTTGAACTTTCAAATTTCGAATTGAAGAAAAAACCATGATAATGAGATAAAATACTTAAAAAACGCTTCTACATAGGTCTCCCCAAATATTTTCATATCTCTTCGTTTTGAGCGGTTGTAGCCCAGTTAGAGTTTATTATTTTCAGATCATCGGTCCATGTCGTCGGAGGTCTTCCTCGGTTTTGCTTGTCAGATCTCTTTCTCCACTCTAAAACTCTTTCTGTCGATATATCATATTTATGATAGTAAGTAATAAAATTTCAGAAATAGAAATAAATTAATAATACTGAGATATTTAGAAACATATATATTCAAAAAAATAGGGCTACCATTTTACATGGCAAAACAAAAAATTAATTTTCAACTACAATACATATAGAAAATTTTTTCATCACAGAAGACATCATGAAGAACAACTAATTCACACATTCGAAACAATATTGTACTCAAGTAGGAAATAATATCTACGAAATAGGTACCTATATGTTCTTTAAATTAACAAATTTTTGAGATATGTATATTTTAAGCAATTGTTCTCTTTTGTAAAGCCCACGCATTATTTTTAACGTTCGTCATTGAATTGATACGTGTATCACTTACCAATGATGAGAATAGACATCAGATTCATATTTTAAATATAAGCACTGATTTTGTGAAATTATTTTCAAAACCTTACGGTTTGGATTATAAAGTTATGGACATGTTTTTCAAATCAATATCTTTGGATTCTATTTTCAGGTTTTCCGATCTAACGTTGATTTCTTCTTTGTATGTACCATTTTGTGAAACAATCCATTGTTGTTTTTCAGCAAATTCTGAGGGGTATCAAATTCAACTAACTCTCCCATGTCAATGACAAGTATTCTGTCACTATTCATAACAGTACGCAATCTATGTGCTATTACAATTACTGTAGAAAATTGAAACAACTCCATAATTTTTCGATGAATCAAACCATCCATTTCTTCGTCCATATTTGCTGTAGCCTCATCTAATATTACGATTTTTCTTTCTCTTGTTAGAGCCCTTGCAATAGAAATCAATTGTTTTTGACCAATACTTAAATTTTTCCCAAAAATATCTTCCTCCAAACTTTGAAAGTGTGTATGCAAATTCACAAAACGCAATATTTCCCAAATTCGATTATCACTCAGTGTATCATAAGGATCTATATTTGACCGAACTGTTCCCGAAAATATTATAGGATCTTGAGGAATTATAGCTAGATTAGTTCTGAGATATCGCAAGGACAGAGTCTTGATATCAACATTATCAATCATAATGTCACCAGCGAAATCATACATTTTGAAGAGTGTTGCGAATATTGAAGATTTTCCAGCACCTGTTCTTCCAACTACACCAATTTTTTCTTGTGGCCAGATAGTCAAATTGAAATTCTTCAATGCAATTTCTCCATTGGATCGATAAGACAAGCTCACGTTCTGAAATTTGATTTTGCCTTGACTAGGCCAGTTTTCATCAATCCTTTGATTATCCTTTTCTAGTGGCAATTCAGTGTATTCTACTAATCTTTCAACACTAGTCATGCTATTTTCTAAATACATCCAGAGGTGTAGAGTCACTTCTATGTAATGACTGAGCATATTTGCCTGAGTTAATAATAATCCAGCATCTCCTGCTAGAATACCTGAAATTCAGAAATGAATTGCACTTAGTTAAATAAACTTTCATTTCGATGTTATTCGTAAAAAAAACGACTTCAATTTACACTTTAACGTCATTACATATATAGAATCCAGATAAAAAATATAGACGAAGAAAACTGGGTGAATCATTACGAACAGCTTTGGTACAATGAGAACGCAGATGAAACAACGATACAAGAGGAAGACGTAAGAGGTTTGAACGAAATAGATTCAACAGAACTGACAGCAGCCTTCAAGGCTACTAAACACAGAAAAGCGACTAGTATGGATGGTATCATTGCTGAACTCTGGAAATACAGTGGTCTTATACTACATCTTAGACTTTAACATTTATTTAATAAATGCTGGAAAAATTGCACTATCCCTGATGAATGGAAAAAAGCAAAGGTAATATCCATGTTCAAGAAGCGTGATAAAATGATAAAAATAACCCTCAAAACTACCGAGGAATTAGCCTAGTCAACACCGCTTATAAAATTTATGCCAGGATACAAAATGATAGACTGAAAATCACAACAGAAAAACTTATAGACTTTGAAAAAGCTTTCGACAATGTAAACAGATGCAAACTATGGAAGAACGGGGGTATCCAAAACACTTAATAAGAGCAATACAAAGTTTATACATTGACACTAAAGTTGCAATAGATATGGGCGGAAGGCTAACTAGAGAAATATCAACAAACGAGATAGTTAGACAAGGTTGCTGTATTTCGCCAACATTAATCAACATTAAAGGTATATATTCAGACCAAAACACCACCCTATACTCTCTTTTGTATGCCGATGACCTAGTAGGTACTCTTTACGGAAACAGAAGACGATCTACAGAGAGAAATATATACTCTACAAATAATTTGTCAAAAATACGACATGATTATATCAGCAAGCAAATCGAAAACCATGTAAATATCTAGTCAGGACAAAGATAGTCGTAAATGATATAGTATTGGAACAGGTAAAACACTTTGAATATTTAGGCTGCGATATATCTTTAACGACCGAAGCAAAGACAGAATATCTGCGGAACTATCAGCAGAACATTGAAGAATAAAACAAGAAAATATACACAAATAAAATTTTACAAGACGATAGCTGTACCAACCCTCTTATATAGGGTGTATTCGCGTTGGGCGCTTACACGCTTTAAGCGCTCACGCTTAGAAGCACAGATTATTGGCGTTCGTGTTGGCCTACTAGCGCTTAGAGACGCTAACGCTTTGGCTTTGAGCATTAAAGATGAATGTCAGATCTTCTTTTTACGCTTAAGTAGGCAAAAGCCCGATAGTTCACGCAAATACTGTGCTTTAACATTTCCCTACAAATTATTAATTATCGACAACAAAAGTTAGGTTAGCTTACGCTTAGTGTTAAGCGTTTGTGAGCGCGAGTCGACCACAGAGAACGAAGGTTATAAGCGCTTAAAGCGTGTAAGCGCCAAACGCGAATGCACCCTTTGTAATGAAACATGGACAATAACGAAAAGAGAGGAAAGTCGAATACAAGCACAAGGAATGAAATTTCTAAGAAGAGTGAAAGGTTGCACAAAACTGGACAGACTAAGATACGGAGTCATAAGAACGGAATTAAACATCTTATAAACGAGAAAATAAAGGAAAATGAAAGTAAATGGAAAGAACACGTAGAACGAACGCACGGGAAGAGGATATCAACCAAAGTCAGATTTTATCAATGCCATGGAAGACGAGATATCGGAAGGCCGAGAAGAAGATGGGTACCGTAACAGACAAAGTGCCTAAAACCTGAAGTGAAGAAGAAGAAGAATAATAGTTATAGAGCATAAAATTTGTGACAAATTTTATTTCAGACATTTTTTCATGCGATCAACTGTTTTCGAGATAGAGGGCGGTTATACGCACTGTAATGCAATATCGACCGTCGTAGTATTCACCGATATGAATACTACTAATTTTGAATAATTTGCATTATTTATCAATGAATAGTTTTCTATAAAATGAAATGGCTTATTATATGTCTTAATTTATTTGAAGTAGATTTTAGGTTGAAACATAATTAAATATTTTATCTTCATAATTGCTTTACAGTGCGTACTGCTGAGCACTGCGCGCTTACCGCCCTCTATCGCAAATACGGTTGGGTGCATGGAAAAAGTATTGAAATAAAATTTGTTGCAAATTTTATGCAATCTAATTTTTATAAATGTAAACATGATTGGAGCAAATCGAGATAATCGCGAAAAACTGTTTTTTTTACACCATGAATAACTCACGACGCAGACACGAGATTATCTGAGATTTAGAACGCCAAAATGAAAGTATATATAAAAATACAGCTTATTATCTCTCATTCCTAGGTTGACGACTCTTTTATGCTAAAGTGCTCTAACTATGATATGACCGAAAAAAATCCGGACTTAAAATGTTGAAAGTTTGGACAGTCTATATTATAAATGTTAATGTTTATGACTTCCAAAGTGTTTATGTAAATGACTGTAAATATAGGAGAATTATCTCTTACTGAATTATATATAATACTAATAATAATAATAAAGGCCTTTATTTTAACCTCAGCGAAGTCAAGCTAAAAGCTTCTCCACTTAACTGAGGACCATAGTATACATCACCTATTTGTAATAGGCTCGACAGATCTACTTACAAAATATATAAACAATTAAATTTAAATAAAACAATATAAACAAAAAATCAAAACACCACTTTAACACTTCATTTGGTTATCCGTTGTCCATTTGACGTTGCAAGATGTATTCTTTAACATAATATTTGAAGCCTGTATGCTTATCCTTAATGCTCTGTGGAATATCATTGTATAACTTAGCACAATTATATGAGAAGGAACGTTCGAAAAATGAGGTATTACATATGCTTAGGAATTGTGAGCTGGCCTGTAATGCCCCTAATATTGACACTATGACATTCAGTTCTAAATTTAAGTTTTTCAAATAGATAGAATGACTCACAAGACTCAGTAATTTTATGTATTAAACAAGTCAGGTGAACAACGCGTCTGTTCCTCAGTTTTAACCATTCAATATCATTGATGTAACCAGTATAATGCTCTTTACGTTTTATTGGACAAATATATCTATGCATGAGTTCTGCAGTTTTTGTAGTTTATGTGCATATTCTTGATCCAGGCATAATGACCTTATTACTGATTTCATGAGATATGTATGTGTATGGGTATACAATTACTACATAACTATTACTCTGATATTTCTATAGTCTAGTTCTAGCTGAAATGATTTAAAATTAAAGATGTGATCTATCCAATCTAGAGTTATTGTTAATTTCATATTATGATAATTAAAGTTTGCGATAGGATACCGACTAAAGGTTTGAGGTATTTGGCTTATTGTGGATTCAATTACCTACCCTGGAGGAATAATAGTCTGATTGACACGAAGGAAGTGAACAAGAAGGAAATTATATGACAATAAAGACCCATCACTCTTGTAGATATATCTCTCAAATGTGTTGATGTTACCATCAAATCTTGATGCTTATCGAACTCATCTTTCAGAAGCTGTTGAGTTCCATGGGCTCTAATAGTAACTAAACCATGCAGAGTTGTATTCAAGTGGCCTATTAATGGACTCAAAGCTAGAATAAAATGTGGAATATCAAGCATAGTTCAATAATTTCATGTCAACTTTCAAAATATAATTCAAAGTGCTGAATTCTGTTTATCCTTTCAGATTAACTACATTATACAACAAAAGCCATTTTTCTGTAATAACCATCACCCACGTGTGACTTTTTTTGGGGTGAATGGTACTTTATAAATGAATATATAATTATTAATTATAGTGAATGTCATGATAAAGTTTGAATAATAGAAAACCTCAAATTTCGCTTTAGGATGGATGGGGTTTGGAGCAAGCTCGGCATAGCAAACTGCAAGGGCTTGAATAAGATTCTTCTATCTAAAATTATTTGCTAAAAATAAGTTAGCCAAGAAAACAGCACTGTTTTGTGCGTTTCATTATTAAATGACTGAAAATGTATCATTCTTGCCAGAATTTGAATACGAAATTATAATCCCCAACAACGAAATTCTTAACTGTTTGTTATCATCGAAATTTTCAAGGTAGCTATGGAACAACGAAAAACTGAAAAATTAATGCATTTTCGTAATCTCAAACAATATTTCAAGTATTGTCATTTTTTTTTGTTCATCTCTGAGAATAATCTTGATTATTTTTTTCGTATGATTTTCAACCAATCAGAACGATCAATTTAGTTAAGTTACCTTGTATAATTTCGATAATACCTGATTATACATAGAGTAGCTCTACCAATCGAAAACTAACAGGACCTCAAATTTTGACGTTTATCAATAACAGTTATTGATAACGTTGACTATGAAAAGGAGGTAAGTGCCAAAACTTAAATTTTCCAGGAGGAGCAAAAAACCAAATTGATACATGAATAAATAACAAGAACGCACCTTTTGGAGTAGAAAATGTATTTACTATACGGTTACATGCAAACATTGTTAGATTATAATGTACAAAAAAGATTCCAAGATTATTTACAAATATCTTTATAAACCCTTGCTGCGGCACCTTTGCAAAGCAAACAGTCATTCTTTTTTTTTTATTTATTCCAGTACTCTAAGAGATAACAAGATCCATAATGAGTATAACATGTAAGATTGCATGAGTGACATGCATGTCCTAACATTTTAGTAACTTATATACATTTTTTTAACTTAAATAATTATTGTAGTAAGAGGAAGAGATCACTTTTTACAAATCATAGGTTGGTTCTCTAGGAGGAGTTTTTTCATCTTTCTATTGAAACTGTCAATGGACGGACTGTTTTCAATATGCTCGGGAATTTTGTTGAACCACTGTAGAGCTTGGAATGTAGTCCTTCATTTCCCAACATTAGTTGCATTTGGTAGTATGTGGAAATGTTGATTTGTTCTTGTGTTGTAATGATGTATGTCACAATTTTGAGTTAGGTTGACTTCTATTTCAGTTTGGTTGTTTTTGATTTTGTAAATAATTTTGACACTATCCAGTTTTTATCAGGGACTTTCAAAATTTTCAGATCTTTGTAAAGCATTGTTGTATTTGTCCTATATGGAAAATTAAATAAAGTTTTAACTATTTTATTCTGGGCTATTTGTAATCTATTGATATATTGTTGTCTTACTTGTCCTCAAAAAGCAGCTAAGTAAATCAGATGTGAATACACATTCGAATAGTAAATTTGGAATTTAGTTTTTTTGTTGAACTTCATGGCACTGTGTTTTAGGTGATAACATAGATAGTTCTATTGCCACCAGCGGCATCTTGTGACACCGCTCAAAACTAAACGAGAGGTGATAGGCACTTACCTCCTTTTCAACGCTATTGGCATTGGCATTTAGAATCGTCTCAGCGAAAAAAATGATTTTCTGCAATTTTGGCACTTACCTCCTTTTCAATGTCAACGCCTCTAACTGTTTGAAAATGAGTCGATTCGGAGATTTTTACTTAATATACTCAATAAATAATCGTATCAAATACAATGCGTACTTCAAAATGAATACGGTTATACATCTCAAACTTCCTGCATAATTACAAATCGTGTCAGTTTGACAAAATAATCCTCCCGCTTCGCGGTCGGATTATTTAAACTGTCAAACTGACACTCTTATGCAACAAGTTATGGATGTATAACCTGATTATTTTGAAGTACTTATAGTATTACTACTTATAATATAGTGATATAGTTATTAAAGACATTAGAGAGTTTGATGCTTAAACTGTCAAATGCCCATTTGTTGCTTATCTTAATAGAATTTAGTTGGAATTAAAGAAACAAGAGATGTATCATAATGGTGATTATGATATCAAGGTGATACTTGGTTTCTTTGTTTACTTGTCAAACCAAAATCGTTAATAATTCAAAATGACTAACTACTGAATCTCGATACTGTGCGAGTATGTCATTGTGAGTGCGGCATACATACAAAGAGGGAAAATTTTCTTTGAGTGGTTTTTTGTTTCATGACGATTTCTACCAACAAGACAGGCTCAGGGAAGTCATTTATTATTATTATTATTTTTGTTTTCAATTTATTTAAGTTTTGATTAAGAATGTTTCGATTCAGTAAGTTATTTTAATTCAAGTAAATTTTTGAATAGTAGGTATGTCGAAATGTATTTTGGTTTGTATGTGTGTTTCTCTTTCAGTCAGTTAATCATATTTTTTAAATAATATTTTTTCTTGGATATATTCAGCTGCCCTCCCTATATTGTGTTGGCGCCCCACAATTTCAGAAACGCTGGATTCAATGAATTCATCTGAATGCTCGAAATGTTACGTGCTTTCTGAAGCTTTCCAAAATTAGTGGAGGGGTTATGATAAATAGCTTTGTATTTGTTCTCAATAAACACATTGTGTCACATGACTGATGACATGAGGTCATCAAATTCAAAAATTTTCCTGCTATTCTATCGAAATATTTCAGTTCCAAACATTATAATTGGAATTATGTATCGAAAATTTGTTGCTTTAAATCTCAAGTATTGTTTTTTCATTTGTTACAAAATATACTGTACTGATATTAACTGAAAGTGCTCTAACCGTTTCCTTTCATCATAAAATAAAGTCGTATGTAAATTGCTCATAAAATTTCACAAATTACTTACTTGCACTACTAAGTCGTTGCAAATTTCTTGTTGAATTGATAATGTAGACAGTGATTAGACAAAATATCATTCCCATAATGATTGATAGCCCTGCAAAAAGAGGACTCACCATAGCAATTAGCATAAGGCTAGTAACTGAAACAAAAATCATCTACAAAATAACACTGGCTACCCCTAGAAGTTGTTCATTACTCACCTTCATGGACTGCCACAAATGAGGAATTGACTCATCAACGACGAATAGGTCCCGTGAAAGTCTCGTTAGAACATTTCCGATCAGATGTGTATCAAAGAAATTCATACGGCCATGCAGTATGTTGACTACCATACACTTATGTATATTTTTTGCTGCCTTGATGGCGAAATGAAGGTTTGCGAAAGATCCTATGAAGGAGAATATTATAGCGACTATACTAGTGGCTATGAAAATATAAAAGTAATCCATATCTTTTTGTTGATCCATTGCATTGACATTCAAAAGTTTCGTTGCAAGACTAGTAATATTTGATGGTATTAATAGAGAATCAAATTCTGTAACGGGAAGGAATGTTGAAATGTCATCTGACGTCATATTGAAGGGGATTTCCATTGTAGTTGAACTTCCCTCCGTAAAGATTGATTGCAATGTAGATTCATTGGATGGAACAGCTTTTTGTGCATTCAACCTAAATCATCAACATTTTATACTAAATCGGTATATACATTTATATATATATATATATATATATATATATATATATATATATATATATATATATATATATATATATATATATATATATATATATATATATATATATCTATATATATACAGGGTCGCTAATATATATGGAAACGGTCGATTATTTACTAAAGTAGGATAGCTAGCAAAAAATGTGAAGATACAAAAGTTTTAGAGTTTTTTAAAATCTATCACACTAAATAAAAATTAAATATACAGTCAGTCAAAAAGTACTGAAGAAATAAAATTGCTTTTTTAATATAACACCCTATATATTATACCATACTTCAATTCTGCTCGAAATTCTGAACAAAATTTACATAGCACATTATTTCCTAAATTGAACCGTTTTCGAGATATCGAATTTTGAAAATGACTTTTTACTACTCTCAAATTGATTGAAGAAAAAACACGAAATGATGGATATTCATTATGGAAGTCACACAAAGTAGAGTATGTGGTAATGATTACAATTTGATTATATTTTTACACAAAATAAAGAAGCATAATTGTTCAGGGTTGATAAATATGCAGGAAACAAGTTGTAATAAACAACAAATTCTATTTAATAAGGTGCTCAAAGTGTTTACCATTCACCTCCTGACAGTAAATGTAGTCTACAAAAATAGACCGCCAAATATCTGAGAGTTGAAAGAAGGAATAAGACTTGAAATTTCTTCCATTCCTCCTCATATGATTTTAAATTAACTACAAAACTTTGTTCAGTCAGTTCATTACTGTCAGGAGGTAAATGGTAAACACTTTGAGCACCTTATTGAATAGAATTTGTTATTTATTGCAACTTGTTTCCTGCGTTTTTATCAACCCTGAACAATTATGCTTCTTTATTTTGTGTAAAAATATAATTGAATTGTAATCATATCCACATACTCCACTTTGTATGACTTCCATAATGAATATCCATCATTTCGTGCTCTTTCTTCAACAAATTTGAGAGTAGTGAAAGGTTATTTTCAAAATTCGATATCTCGAAAACGGTTGAATTTAAAAAATAATATTTCATGTTAATTTTGTTCCAAATTTTGAGCAAAATTGAAATATGGTATAATATACAGGGTGTTCTATTAAAGAAAAAGCAATTTTATTTCTTTAGTACTTTTTGACTGACCCTGTATACTTAATTTTTATTTAGTGTGATAGATTTTAAAAAACCTCATAACTTTTGTATCTTAACATTTTTTGCTAGCTATCTTACTTTAGTAAATAATCGACCGTTTCCATACATATCAGCGACCCTGTATATATATATATATATATATATATATATATATATATATATATATATATATATATATATATATATATATATATATATATATATATATATATATATATATATATATATATATATATATATATATATATAGGGGAAAGTGGGGCAGAACCACACACCTAAGCTTTGCTATTTTTTGATTCCTATACTTATCACTAGAAATTGGAGAAAAAGTACAGAAGCCTTCGTGAATGAACATATATTTGAAATAAAATATCTCTCTCTATATAAAACAGTAGAACAAGTAGTAAAAAAATATATACTCTAAAAGATAATATGGCGATTTTGCCCCACCCCCCTGAGGTAATACCGTCCCCCTGGAGAGGCAAAACCGCTCTAACAAAACATAACGTTTCATTGGCATAAAAATCACAAATTTGATTCACTTAGTTATGTAAACATATAATGCACGTAAAGCTTCCTAAGTCGTCCTCTGACAGGCCCGTGCAGTGTTCTTGGAACCACTTCTTGCACATTCGACACTGCACCCAGCCTTCATTCCTCTTCGATTTCGAATACAACCTATGACAATTAGCACATGGGGATCACTGTCAGTGTCACTCTCCGTGTCTGTTGACGATTCTCTTGTCTGAACAACAGGAATCTTCGTTTTGCTCATCTGCCCACCAAACTTAACCTTTTTTTTTTCAGTTTCAGCCTTAGGGTTCTGGCTTGCTTCTTATTCTGTTTTATACGGCGTTGATGTTAAAACGACAGATTACTCTCTCTGACGTTTAGTTTCTTTACGTTTTCCTTTGGGAATGGGGCGAACATCTGCATTGTAGTTTCAAGCAATATGCTCTTGCTCGTGCTTGGTGGTGCCGTTTCCTTGAAATGAACTTCTCCATTTCCACATTACTTTCAGCCTGGTCCTCCAGAACATTTTCATTTTGAACCTGGTCCCTTTCGGTCACATCAGATGCAGCGAATTCAACGTCTGTGAACACATTCTTGTTTAATGGCCATATTCCAGTTTTTTAAAACGAATTTATGGCCGTTTCCAAAGTAACAGCTATGCGGTGCCCAACAATCTCGCTATCTGGAAATGTGTGACGTCGGGACCAGGATTCGATCTTAACCATATCTTTATCTCTTGTCCGTAGTACGCAAATATTATTAATCCTATGTAAACATATGCGGGGCAAACCGCACATGAGCAGTTTACCCGCCATGTTGGTATGCGATTTTGCCCTATAACCTATAATTCGGAAGGTTTCAATTTTTTTTCAATTCCATACATCTACAATTGCAAATAATATACACAGTAGATAATATGAAGGTTATATTACATAGTTATCAATATGAATCTATTAAAATAGGACTTTGTTATCACTTGCTAAGGTAACGAAATTCTTACTTTTTTACTGTAGCAGTTCACAGAAACTTCATTCGTATTTTGACTGATCGGTAATGCAGATCAACGCATCAAAATTTGCGGGTTTCCTCTAACTACCATGAAGTTCATTCACACGTAGTCAAAGATAGATGGCACTAAATTTGTAAAATTTGCAGTGCTATGCGGTTTGACCCACTTATGCGGTTCTGTCCCACTTTCCCCTATATATATATATATATATATATATATATATATATATATATATATATATATATATATATATATATATATATATATATATATATGTATATATAAATATATGAATTATTCTTGATATACTATAATGGAAAAAGATAGATTAGATTACAATAAAGGTAATAAAACGAATAGAGAAATACCGCAAATTATACATGGAATGCCAAAAGGATAAAGGAAATTCACTACTCAAAGAAAACTGCACTAAAAACAGAAATCACTTAAATAAACTCAAGTTACAAAAATCAATTAGTGAAATCGTTAAATATTGAAGGGGTTATACTTAAAAACCATTAATTATAAAACAACTAAAATTCAAGAAAGATAATCATATATATACTATACGTAGAATCTAATGAAATAATTGATAATGATTGTTTTACTGGGTCTAGTGCAAAGCATAGATAGGTTACCGGTACCAACTCCAACCGGAGTTATTAATCCTTACTCATTTTTTCTCGAAGCTACAGATGAGAAATGAATAACAGAAAATATTTGATCCTTAAGGAACGATTAAGCACCTGGCATAGATGATATTGAAACAAAAATATTGAAAATCATATTCAGAGAAATAGCAAAATCTCTGCGTTATATCAAGAATAGAATAATGGAAACTGGAATCTGCCTACTGAATTTAAAATCACGAAAGCCTTCACATAAAAAAGTTCACAAAACTATGCCTGTTGAGGGGTTGAGAGATCTTGGTAAACGAGGAAAGTAGTGTGTGAAAGTTAATGGATTTTTCATTTCAAGTAGTTAAAATGCTTAGTACTACATGGGACTGGCTGGAGAGAAATCTGGTTCTGAAACTTACTTACCGCGGGGAGGTGGACGACCCCTGCGGGAAATGTTAGCTCCCTCGGGGTGTGGGCACTGCCTCGAGGAGTTTTCTATTTCGACCCTAATCGTGGGAACATATATGAATGACAAGAATACGGAAACGATGACGACTGAAGCTACTGGCATGGAGACAAAAACCGCAAGTCCATGGACAATAATTAAGGATATATCGGCGACGTAAGAGGAGGAAATGGACGCAACGGAGAAAACGTTAATAGAGGTAATAGATAGTGACTCCAAGGAAGCGTACTCACCGGAAAAAAGCAATGAAGGCCAGAGTATACGACGCTTATCCTCCACGGAGGAGTTCCTAAGACAAGTCAACACCTCGCAGGAGGAGAGAAAAGGAAGAACCGCTCTGTCAGCACTAGAAATGGAAGGATAAAAGCAGGCATATTTACAAAGAATTATGGTATCTGATGGAAGAGTGCAAGAAATAGTGCCACTTGGATCGAGCACCCCAGTCATGAATAGAGAAAGGCCAAAGGAAGGCTCAAAGAGGAAAAAAATTGACGTGAGCCCGGACGTGGAGTCCCCGAGAAGCGCAGAAGAAGGAGAGGTGTCCCAAGACGAGATCTGGGAAGATCTTGATGAAGGATCGAGAGCTCTTGATGTGTTTGTAAAGGAAAATAGAAACGTTCATGTCCCTCTGAAGAACATGTTTGGCGAACTAAGGAGAATGGTAACAACGAGAAGAAAGCGAACAATAGTTGGAAAGAAGAGGAAGGGCTGAAGCATCCCCACGAGTCAGAAAAGAAATCAAACAACTAAAGATTGAGATGATAAGACTAATGGAGAACAATAAGAGGTTAGAGCAGGAATTTCGTGACCTTAGGAGCACGATAAAGGAAGAGAGTAGTACTAATTGTAGAGACATGGGAACGCAAACAGATAACACATACGCCCAACTGGTGCAGAAAGAGGTGACGGAGGCAGAGGTCAACACGGTGAAGGAATGAATAGTTGGGACGAATTTGAGGAGAGAAGGAAGAAGAAGTAGAACGAAGACACCTTGAAAAATACGAGGATTGTGTTGGGAAATCCTCTATTGACAAATGATGAGGTGGTAAAGGTAGTCATGGTAGAGCAAGATGACAGTGAAATGTTAAAAGGGGTCCAGAAACTATTTAGGGGTCGGTTTCCAGAGCTCCTGGAGGTAGAGAATGACGTAGAGGAGCTGATACAGACAACAAAGAAAAGGACGGGTCGAACTGAAAAGACAACGACAAGGAAAAGTATCAAAGTCTTAATAGAGGGCACCGAAAGAAATATGAGGGAGACATTGTATAAAATTAAGGAAGTATGTGAAGGAACGGAGTACTTAGCGTTGCACAGCGTTGTAGGTATGAACGTTTTTATGATGAGGAAGATGGTGGCATGTATATTCAAGAATAATGGCACGAAAGTTGAAATACATACAACAGCAAGAAAGGAGATGGAGGATAATCAAACCAGTAAGGGTAAAAAAGAACGGAGCACGTATGCTCTGCTAGTAGGATCGAGAAACAAGGACTACAAACAAGTCCTAGCAAATATTAAAGAAATGATTGGGACTAGTGGAAAGAACATTAGAAGAATAAGAAGTACAAGAGAAGGCAAACTTCTGATTAAGATTGAAAAGGACGAAATGGCGGTTGAGGATCTGAATAAATTGATTACAGAAAGACACAAGGACCTAGATGTCAGGCAAATGGGAGGAAACAAATCGAAAGACACGAACCTACAGACTGTGATAATCAGAGGCCTGAACGACAGGAAGGAAGTCACTCACGATAAGCAAGGAGCGCGCCGAAGAGCTGATAAGAGGACAGTTCCAGGTGGGACTAGTGCAGTGCACCGTGTCTAAAAGACTAACTATAAATAGATGTTTCAAGTGCTGGGAATATGAGCACAAGGCAAGTGAGTGTAGAGGTGTAAACCGTTGCAGATGCTGCCTGAAGTGCGGTAAGGAAGGACATATGGCCAAAGATTCTCTTAACGAGGAAGAGTGCCCAGTATGCAACTGTAAAGGATACAAAGTCGGAAGTGGTAAATGCAATGTTTTCAGGGCTGCTCTTAACAAAGCTAAAAGAAAGGAAGCAGTAGCGCATGGCAATCGTGTAGAATAATTAAAATGACTGTGATATTTATATTCAATTCTCTAAAATTGACAATGTATATATGTATATATAAGGAAATCAACTGTGATATTTTAAATTGTCTAGGTGTTATACCTTGTGCAATTATGAGCGTGATTGTTGATTTATTCAACTTAGTTTATAAGATCTATCAAGCGCTGTGTGAGGAAGATAATCTGAACATAGATGCTTCGGGTTGGACCAGAGTTACATTTGGGACCAAGGGATCCCAAAAGGTATTGCTTCACACTGTTGCAACCAACGCAACGGGGAGTAGCATTGGCTGGGCGATGATGAATGTGCAGCTGGGAGGAGATGTGAGAAAAGAACAGTTGAGTATAACCATACTACATATTCGATGCAAAGAACGCCATCAGGATAATGCAAACTAACCTGGGGAGATCCAGAAGAGCCCACGATATGGCCTATGTCAGGCATTGATGAACCACGCGGACATACTAATTGTCTTGGAGCCCAATCTCACGATCATCAAGAGCGATAAGTGGATAGGGGATAGCGTGAGAGATGTCGCAATGACTTTCATTGGCCGGAAGCTAGAAGTAGATCGCATAGAAAGAGGAGCAGGATTTGTTGTTGCCGATATTGTAGATATGAGTATTGCTGACACTTACATCTCCCCGAATATTGGGCTAATTGAGTTCAAGGCGAGGGTGGATTGGGAAAATGAAAGGTGGAAGAAATGAAACGGAGGTCGTTCTAGGCGATTTCAATTCGAAGTCCCAGAGATGGGGGTCCCCTGCTACGGACCACAGGGTTGAATACCTAGAGGGATGGCTTGCACAGTTAGAATGGGGAGTACAGAACACTGGTTCACCTACCTTCATTCGTCGTGAATCCGAGACCCATATAGACATCTCAATGGCGTCTACTTCTGCCTCCCGTAGGATAAGGAGTTGGCGGGTGGCCAATGATAACCCCTTCACAAACCACGGACACATCTACTTCGATATAGTGACAAAACAGCATATAAAAGTCCAAAACTGTGGCACGAGAGCAAGAATTCTCCCAGAAAATTTCTGGAAAGCATGGCAGGCAACCCGGGTTGGAAACCAAGACCCGGCAAAAATATACGGTCGCATAGTAGAGGCATGCAAGAAGGCTAAACCAAGAATCAGCAAAAACAGCACCTTAACAACCTACTGGTGGAATGAATATGTCCAAGCGTCCAGAGAGGAGTGGATAAGTGCCAGAAGAAAATTGACGAGAGCTGGCAGGGCGACCGACCAAACATGATGAGACAAGACCTTCAGAACAGAGTCGAAGAGGCAGAAAGAGCCCTCAAGAAAACGATTAGTGCTGCCAAACGAAGTGCCTGGTATGCAATACTCGAGGAAGTGGAGGAAAATGTATGGGGAGAAGGATACAAAATTGCGATGAGGCATTTGAATGTTTTGCAGTTGCCTTGCCGGATGTCGTTCAAAAAACGAAGATCGATTATCTGGGCCCTTTTCCCAACGTACCCGGATGCATGGGAAAGAGTCCGGATCGATCCGGATACTGTATTGAGTGAGGTTACGCAGGAGGAAGTATACCGCGCTGTCGAGCAATCGAAAAAAAGGAAGGCTCCTGGCCTGGATACCATTATAATCGAGGTTATAAAAAAGATGGCGGACCAAGAAATTGATACACTGGTGGCTATGTTTCAACACCACTTAAAGGAATACTCTTCTCCCGCAGAATGGAAGATAGCGACGGTGGAACTCCTTCCAAAAAAAGACAAAGACCTCGAGCAGCCCTCATCCTATCGATCTATCTGCCTGATAAGTGCTGTTAGCAAGATCTATGAGAGAATCATCCTGAATAGGTTAGAGGTGGCGATAGACGAGAAGGGATTGATATCGGAATGCCAGCATGGGTTTAGGAGTGGCCGATCGACCATTACGGCAATGAGATCAATTATGGAAGTCGTCAGAAATTCTTTAGCAATGTATGTTTTCATAGTCACAATAGACGTTAAGAATGCATTCAATAGTCTGAAATGGAGTTGTATCATAGAGACAATGCTGGCTGGGGGAATACGTAGAGAACTGGTAGCTTGCGTTGAATCCTACTTTGAGAACAGGGTCGTGGTCGCGGGGGACGTTGAGCATAGATGCTCTATGGGGGTTCCGCAGGGTTCGGTTCTAGGACCAACCCTGTGGAACCTGGCATATAACGGGGTGCTCAGATTAGGATATCCAAGAGGAGTGAAGCCAATCGCTTATGCGGATGACCTTGCTTTAATAGTAGAAGCGGAGGAATTGGATGGAAAACCGAGGCCTAAAAATCTCCCACGATAAAACTAAGGTGAAAATGGCGGCAAATAACTTGAGTACAAGAGCAACAGCGCTATCTAAACTAATGCCAGATGTGAGGGGCCCCAGATATCCAAAACGGCTGCTGCTGTCAGCTGTAGCCAATATTGTGGCCCTCTACAGAGCCCACATCTGGAAAGATGCCATCAAGGATAATGCGCGTAATCAAGGCTTGGTCAACGTAGCACAGAGAACTATTCTCCTCAGAGTCATATCGGGTTACAGGACGGTGTCTGGGGTCGCAGCCCAGTTGATCAGTGGAGTTCCGATACTGGACCTCCTCATAAGGGAGAAAGCAACGCTACACAACATCGGACACGGGCACCGCCCTGGGAACAGAAGGATGGTCAGAAATCGAACACTAAAAACCTGGCAAAGGAGATGGCAAAACAACACCACTACTGCGGAGTGGACCCGAACCCTCCTCCCAGACGTCAAGGAGTGGATTAAATGTCCGCCCAGGAGAACGAACTACTGGTTCTCGCAATTCCTAACTGGGTACGGGTCCTTCGAAATGTGCAGGGTCAGGATTGGCAAGACAGAGTGTGGACTGTGTGAATGTGTGGCGTGGAAGACACGTCAGAGCACATGGTTTTTAGTTGTGAAAGGTGGGATCAGGAGAGGTCTTCGTTGAGTGATATTATAGGCAGTGCCATGATATTATATGCAGTGCCATGGTATTATAGGCAGTGCCATGAACATGAGAAGAAGTGATGCTTATACTGCTACGCTGGGAATGAATGGTATGGCTCACAGGAGCTGAATTTCGTTTCCAGCCTCATAGCCGCAGGAAGGGAAGTAATCCTCACCGGGAGATGGTTTTGGTTGGTAGGCGTGGGGGCTACATTGCACGCCGGTATATATAGCAGTATATCCCACGAGTTCAACACTCCCCAGATACACCTTTTCTGGGCGAACATGAGTTTTCCATCTTCCGTGAAAAAAAAGTACTACATGGGACAGTGCTAGAGACAATCCTGTTCATCATATATGTCAATAATTTGTTTTCAACTATAACCTCTAGAAATATGATTAGTTTTGCGCATAATAATGTTAGATCAGCAGATAGCTGTGAGGATATCAAATTTGAAATAGAGATATTAAAACAATAGTTAGTAATAACAATTTGCGTGTTTATTAGATAGAATACGCTTTAGGCACGTTTCGGTGTATCACTTTTTTCAGATGCTGATTGCAAGATTATTATATTTCGCGGATATATTCAATACACGAAAGAAATAGATAATAAATTCGGTAACGGTTAAATACAAAAAAGGTTACATATAACTAGTTCGAGAGGGAATTCCATTTCGAACTGCTAGTCAGGTAGTTCCGTAATTTTGAAAAGATTGAGAAGAGGCTTTATATGATCAATTTGGCTATTCAATTGGAGATCTGAATGATTATGTTCATTAAATGGTTACGATTCTAGGAAATTAAGTTTTATTCTCTTGCTTTATAAATTCGGGACATGAACCATCAAAATTTTTTGGGATATTGTTTGGGTCATTTGTTACCTTTCTTCCTTTGGACCCTTGGTCCTAAGACTCACGGTTAAGGAGATATTCATTTTTAAATTTACATTCTCAAATTATCCAAAATCCTGCCTTTGGAGCCTCATGAGTTATTTATTAATACCCGCATAAGTACCATTTTCTCAAAATAAATATTCTATAATGTATGCTTGTTCACATAATTATTAGTTTTCATTACAACTGACAGTATCAAAGGCACATTGAGGATTTTTATTCAACGAAATGAGTGATTTGGTGAAAATAAATCAACTTCGAAATTCAGTGTTGAAAAAAGTAACAACAATAGAGAGCTTCACTCTATTTTGAAAACTTCTCTACTTTATGATCTACTTAACGGTATGCTACATATTGATTTAAAAAAAAAAACATGCCTGTTTCAGATTGCGGATTTTTCTTCAGGACGAAAATCGTTCGGATTTTGTGAGGAAAATAATATTACTTTTATGATGATTAATATCTAACTGTCTCTAGTTACAAATTTTGTTCGAACTGTTCTTCCCTGTTCCTATTGCACGCCCGACACCTCTTTCTTACTTCAAACGTTACGGTAGCTTGTTATTTGTTGAAGCAAAAATATTTTCCTTTTTTTGTTCGAACAAAATGTGATTTGATGATCGTTTATTTGAACAAAACTTAAACTACTGACTATAACTCAATACCTACCTGGCCTCTTTGTTGAAGTAGAAATATATTTTTTTTCGAACAAAATGTGCAACAAGCGAGCAGCTTGGTATTGAATTATTATTAGTAGTTTAACTTTTGTTCAAATAGACGATTATGAACACATTTTGTTCAAACAAAAAAAAAATATTTCTGCTTTAACAAATAACTAGCTACTGTAACGGTTGAAGTAAGAAAGAGGTGTCAGAAGTGCATTCGGCATAAGAGAGAACAGTTCGAAGAAGGTCATTAAGTACAGAAGTTTTTAAAAGAGAATGAAGCTTCCAATTATTGTTGTTACTTTTTTCAACATTGAATTTTGAAGTTGATATATTTTCAAAAAATCACATTTATTTTTGAAAGAAAAATCTTCGTATATTTCTCTGGTAATGTCAGTTGTAATGAAAACTATTCACTATTTGAACAAGCATACATTACAAAATATTTATTTGAAAAAATGGTGCTTTTACAGAGATCAATAGAGAACTTATGAGGGTTTGAAGGCGGGATTTTAGGTAATTTCAGAAAAAATTTAAAAAAATTATATCTTCTTAACTGTGAGTCTTAGGAGTCAGGGTCCAAAGGTGGAAAGGTAGCAAATGGCCCCAACAAAACCCCAAATTTTTTTTATGGTTTATGTGCTGAACACCCTGTTTAATGACATATATCAAATATTCGGCAACCTTTTCCTAATAGCCATATGACTTTTATACCAAAATAGAAAACATTGTGAGATATCACATCTACCAAACAAGTGCAAAATAATTTAATAAACTGAAAACCCCCACAGTATATAAAACGATGTACACCAAATATCTAGCGCATCTATGATAATGATTAATGAATTTATATATCAGAAAACTTTCTCATTAATAGTTCCAATTCTATGGCTTATTTTAGAAATGAGCCGAGGCATTTATTACTATAAGAGAAGAGATAATTTATTAATGACTTTTTTGATTTATATTTTATATAGGTACCTAGCTAGTTAGAATGAGCATTAATTATTCATGTTCTTTTAAATACCCATGTTACCTCTTTCTGAGCTTATCATTTTTCAATCGTGTACATGATTTTGTTTGTGTGATTATATATGTATAAATGTTCGTTTGTATGGAGTTCATATCTGTATTCAGTCAGGTTTTATACATTAATCCACATCTCAGCGAATGCTTTGTTATCTTCCCCTTATTTATTTACGACAAACACTATAGAATAATCATCACATTTGTATCTTTCTTATCAATGCAAATAAATAATTTTTGTTGTTATTGTTATTATTATTAGATGAATCTTTTACATACCATTTGCTGAGAAATTTTTCGGCAGCCCCTTGTGACGCTTCGCATATAATATGGAGGCAGCATATTCCTGCTAACACAATCAGTCCACCACCATATCGAATGTAACTTATATATACTTTCAAATCAACTTTACCAGATTTTTTTATTTCTTTGTATATATTATCTTTAATTTCATTTTGATATTTTGATAGTAGCACTGAACTTTCGTTTGTTAAATCTTCATCGTGTTGTTTCTCTTCTTCTTCACACGACGCAGTCTCATTTTCATCTTCTTCACTTCGACATACTTGTTCTATTTGTAAATGGTCTACTGGCATATCACAAGGTTTACCGGAATATATAATTTTGTTCTTTTCCATAATTATAACATTATCGGCCTGACTCAAAAGATCTGTGTTGTGCGTTACTAGAAGACATAGTTTATTGTTTAAATATTTCTTAATTGCATTATCAAATACATGTTTTCGGATTTTGACATCTAAAGATGATAAACTGTCATCCAAAAGGTAAATATCACTTTCTTTGTATAAAGCTCTAGCTAAGTTTATCCTCGCTTGTTGACCTCCACTCATATTTGCACCGCAATCTGTTATCACTACTTCATCTCCGCAATTGAACTTTTTCAAATCATATTCTAAGCTACAGATCTGCAAAATTTTCTTGTACTTATATTCATTATAGGGTTCACCAAATAGTATATTCTGTTTGAGTGATGAAGGAAATAACCATGGGTTTTGCATTGCGTAAGAAATAGTTCCGTTAGTTTTCATCTCACCATTAGTTATATTATGTTCCCGAAGAATAGTTTTTAATAGCGAACTTTTTCCACAGCCCGATGGACCAATAAGAATATTCAATCCAGATTTCAATTCTACGTTGATACCTTTCAAAATTTCTGAATTTTGTATTTTCACATCGACTCTTGCAAATGTTATTTTGGGTTTCATACTTTCGATGTCTTCTCTAGGAAAGCAGTGATTTTCAGCCCCGTTAAGTATATTTCCCAGTCGTTTTGAAGCCACAATGCACTCGGACATTGACTGGATGCCCATTGGTATCCGTACCATCACCACTCCTATTCTATGAAATAGGTTTGTTGTGTAGTAAATTAAATCTGCATTTAATCTTTCACCTAGCCATAAGCATATGAGTAGGGTGGAAATGTGTGCAATTTTCTGGGAAACTGTTCCAATTATTTGAGCCAAGCTTTTCAGTATGTAAACGATATATAGGTTTTTAAGTTCAATTCTGAAATATTAAAACAATGGTTCATAAATACAATTTACACATTTATTGAATAAAATACACATTATGCACGTTTCGGTGAAACTTCACCTTCTTCAGATGCTAAATGCAAACTAAATACATTTCTCCGTTATATCGAATACAAGATACAAAGATGACAAATCGTGTAGAAAGGGTAAATAGAATAGAAAAAAACCGATTCTAAACTGCTAGTCAAGCAGTTCGGTAATTTTGAAAAGATTCAGTAGGGGGCTTGTGGTGATCAATTTGGCTATTCGATAGGAGACCTGAATGTTTGTATTTATTTATCTGTAATGATTCGAGAAAATTAAGTTTAGTTTCCTTTCTTTCAGCATTTAATATTTTAAAGTCAAAATGGAATGTGTGATTCTCTTGAATTAAATGGTTTGCATAATGTGAGTCCAACTTTTGATTAACAAAGCTACTTTTGTGTTCTGAAATTCTGGTCTGAAAGCTTCTGAAAGTTTTACTTATGAAAATTTTATCACAATCACCTCAATTAATTTCATAAACTTCTGATTCATTGTTCGTTTGACATTGTGAGTTATTATTTCTTATATGATTTCCTGAGTAATTTCCGGTGAGGTAGGCGATGTTGTTGTGCTTAGATATACGTGATCTTTGTTTTTCACTTGAATTTCCGATGAATGTGAGGCTGTTATATTTGACATTATTTCTGGTAAGGGTACACATAGCTAATCGTATTTTTGAAAAACTTTTTATCTATCATATTGTCTATATTTATGAGGTTATAATTATTATTTATGGCATATGTTTAATTATATTTTGCTTGATATTAAAATTGATGTTTGAAAGCGAAATATTTACTAAAAGATCTACCATACTATTGAATGCTACCACTTTGAGTTGGAATAGATGCAGGGAATTACTATATAAAGGGTGTTTTTTTGTAGAGTTTCACAACTTTGAATTAAAATAAAATTGAGAAATATATTCTTAATATCAATAAAACTGGCTTCATTGAATAGATAATTTTATGGCATTAATGTTTAAATATTATTTCGGCCATGTATCTCTCCACGGCTGGCCCGTACTAGGCGCAATCTGAAACTCCAATTCTCACACACTTTTCGCAGTATTTGTGGCCGTATTTCGCCAATAACTCATCTAATATTGATTTTCAGATTTTAAATTATTTCTGGTTTATCGGCGTAGACAAGTGACTTCACATAACCGTGATGAAAATAATCTAATGGGGTTAAATCACACGATCTTGGTGGGGCCAATTGTTGACCATTACGTGAAATTTTTCGTTCATCAAATCTTTCTTTGAGTAAATTAATTGTAGCGCGCTGTGTGGCACGTAGCTCCGTTTTGTTGGAACCACATGTCAGCAAGATTAGTGCCAATTAATGGAGGTACGAAATCATGTATCTATACCGTTCACCGTTGACAGTAACATTCTGACCATCATGGTTTTTGAAGGAATATGGATCAATGACTCCGCCGGCCGATAAAGCGCACCAAACAAAAATTTTCTGTGGATGTAATGGTGTTTCAACAAAAACTTGTGCATTATATTCATTCCAAATGTGATAATTTTGCTCATCTATGTACCCATTCAACCAAAAATGAGCTTCATCGGTGAACAAAATTTTGTATGGAAAATCAATATCAATATAATTTTGCACTTCAGCCCATTGACCGAATTGACGGCGCATAGGATGGTCGTTTGGCTTTAATTCCTGCAGAAATTGAATCTTAAAAACTTTTGAACCAAGATCCTTTCGTAAAATCTTCCATAAAGTGGATGGACACAACCTCATTTGCTGAGAACGGTGACGAATTGATTGATTTGGGCCTTCTTCAATTCTTTCCTGTACGGCTGCCACAGCTTGTTCGGTGAGCAATGTTCGGCATCTTATGGGTTGCACATGATCATTCAGAGTAAACGTGAAGCGAAAACGATCCATAGTTTTTCGAATTAGCCGCTCTGATGGACGATTATGATAGCCATAAAGTGCACGAAGTGCACTTTATGGCTATCATAAGATGAACAGAACCATTATTTTGATAAAAAAATTTCGACAATTTGCAAGCATTGCTCTGGCGTAAGTGTATCCATAATGAAATGCCAAACCAAACTAAACAAAAATCACCTATCACCTGTTAAATCGGTTATCAAATAAAGCAGTACTGCCTAAGCAAAGTTGTGAATCTCGAAAAAAAAAACACCCTTTATAACGTTATCAGTGTGTGATGGTTTTCGAAAAATTGAAAAATTATGTTATATATTTTTAATATTTTCAAATTCAAATAGTTTATTGAGTTATATTTCTTCATCTCATAAAGTGAACTTTATATTAGGGTCTGAAGTGTTAATGAATATTCGAAAGCAGTCGAGTTTCCTAACAGTACAAGTGAAACAACAATGATAATATCATCCACATATCTAAACCAATAAATGAATTGTCGACTAATAGGTTGACTATGAATTAACTAATAAATTCGATGGACGATGAATCAACTCTGTGGTAGTTCATATTTATATTAAAAATTAAATAATAAGAAAACAACTTGTCTAAAAACCACAAAATGAAAATAACTTTTTATTCGACTAGTTTCGCCTGTTACAGCATTATCAAGACTGAATACATAATTGCAAAGACATCGCTTGAAAATATAAGTAATTCGGTTCGGTACCTGGGGGTGGTAAAATGTAATCGATGGGTCCAAGTTATTAGAGATTTAACAGTGGGGAGTCGTTTAAGTCTAACTGGTCATTGAGAAGAATGTAATTATGGGATTTTTGGATCTTGTTTATTTCCATGGCTTCCAGGAAGTTCATTATCATACCTTTATCACAGTAATGAAGAATTTTTGGTTTGAAAGAGGATGAGATGTTATGTTTTTTGACTCTAGATGTTCCCTAAATGCTGATTGTCCGTTTTTTAGATGTTCTTTTAGCCTGGTTTCAAAACATCTTCCGGTCTGACCTATATATGGTGAATTACATTCTTCACAGTCCATTCTATAAATTCCTGTTCTCTTCATTGGATCGACTTTTGACATTTTGTTATTAAAAATCATTCTATCCAATCTGCTGTGACTCGAAAAAGCAGTATTAAAATTATTATTTTTAAAGAATTGAATGATCTTCGAAGAGGGGATGCGCGTATAAGGAATGCTCACAAACTTTTGTACATTTTTGCTATTGCAGTATGGTCCATATAATTTCAAAATGAGTTCTGAACCTCCCGAATTATTCGGTCTTGTTAAAGTACACAAAGACGGCCTACCCATTAGACCAGTTGCCTCGTTTTCGAAAGCTCCTTCTTGTAAACTTTCAAAATTTCTTAACACAGCCTTCAAAGAACATACTCATTTCTCTCCAAAATATAGTGTGAAAAACTCATTAGAACTCATACAGAAATTAGAAAAAATTGATTTTGATAAAAATTTTAAATTAGTGTCCTTCGACGTCTCCAACATGTTCCCTAACATACCTACGGAAGAGTGTATACCTCTAATTGAAAACATCTTAGAAAAACAAAAAACACTTCCAGCAACAAAAACAGAATTCTCAACATTATTTAATGTTGTTTTGAGACAGAACTTTTTTAGATTCCAGAACAAAATATATTTACAGAATTCAGGTCTTCCTATGGGTGCTCCCCTCAGCCCGTTATTAGCAGACATATTCATGGACAACATGGAAACCACAATATTAGAATCAGATCTATCTAAAAAACATATTATTTTTTGGTACTGCTATGTGGATGATATCTTGGTTGGATTCAAGGGGACAGACCGACATATTAAATTATACCTAACATATCTAAATTCAATACATGATAAAATCAAGTTCACAGTAGAAACAGAACAAAATAATTCGTTAAATTTTCTCGACCTAACAATATCGAAACAACAGGATAAATTTTCATATAGAATATTCAGGAAACCTACTTTCTCAGACGCCATCATAAGTTATAATTCTTTCAGTCCAATTAGCCATCGACTCGCGGCTCTTAACTCAATGATTCATAGGGCTTTTTCGGTTACTTTATCAAAACAAGACCTTATGGTAGAACTTGACGTGATTCGCGCGATAGGTATTAACAATGATTTTCCACTAAAAATAATAAATAGTTTAATTACGAAAAAAGAGAAACATTTTATCAATTTGAAATTATATGGACCATACTGCAATAACAAAAAAGTAAAAATGTGTGAGAGAATGCCTTATACGCACATCCCCTCTTCGAAGATCATTCAATTCCTTAATAATAATAATTTGAATACTGCTTTTTCGAGTCTCAGCAGATTGGATAGAATGATTTTTAATAACAAAATGTCAAAAGTCGATCCAATGAAGAGAACAGGAATTTATAGAATGGACTGTGAAGAATGTAATTCAAGATATATAGGTCAGACCGGGAGATGTTTTGAAACCAGGCTAAAAGAACATCTAAAAAACGGACAATCAGCATTTAGGGAACATCTAGAGTCAAAAAAACATAACATCTCATCCTCTTTCAAACCAAAAATTCTTCATTACTGTGATAAAGGTATGATCATGAACTTCCTGGAAGCCATGGAAATAAACAAGATCCAAAAATCCCATAATTACATTCTTCTCAATGACCAGTTAGACTTAAACCACTCCCCACTGTTAAATCTCTGATAACTTGGACCCATCGATTACATTTTACCACCCCCAGGTACCGAACCGAAATACTTATATTTTCAAGCGATGTCTTTGCAATTATGTATTCAGTCTTGATAATGCTATAACAGGCGAAACTAGTCGAATAAAAAGTTATTTTCATTTTGTGGTTTTTAGACAAGTTGTTTTCTTATTATTTAATTTTTAATATATGAATTAACTTTTTCAAATTATCCATGAATACTTCAGCCAACAAAGAGCTCAGAGGGTTTTCCATAATTCCGCCTTCAGTGCTACTCTAAATATGATCATTGAAATATGAAAATTTTATTTTCTATTGGCATTGGAAAATGTAAATAACTGTTACTTCTTGAATTTCAGCAATGAAAAACCCATTGAAGTTGCTAAAATGTTAGAAATAAAATCATAATCTAGTGAATACAATTTATGAAAAGATATGAAAGGATTCACATAAAGCGATGAACATAAAATTCATCCCGAATCATAAACCGTTTTTTGCGATGTCACTTATACAAAGAATTTCATTATTCATGAATTGACTAACTATATTCAAAATTTCAATCGAAAGTATACTACTTATAGTTTTTCTCAAATAGATCGTATAAGTTATATGATCAAATTCAGCAATATTTAACATCTATTTATAATAATCGATACTTAATTCATATAGAATCGCTGAGCAAAAGTTCAATTTAATTTAAAAAAATTTTCTATGCATTTCAATAGAATTTGAATAGTGAATTATAATTGAAATTTTGATGACTCTCGGTGAAGAACAAATTATGAAAATAACATACTTTATTGATTAAAAATTTCTAACTCCTGCATATGATTATCATTTGCACATGCTATGCACCATTTCAGACAAAATTTCTATTACTTATACCTACTTCTGAAACAATAGTATCATTAATCTTATTGTGCAATTAGTTTGTAGTGAGTCTCATCAAAAACCTCATTTAATTAGAAAAGGTTTGTTAAAGATATATCCACTTTTTGATATAGAGATTCTACCTATACGAAAAAAGAATTTTGTGAGAAATGACTGGTACAGTATTCGAAGAGAATATTTTTCACAATATAATGAAGATAATCTGATGAATTTTTGAAATATGAAGTGTTTGATTTAGAATATTATTTTCAAGAAAACTGGGAAAATTCAAATATAGATAATTTTTTCGAATCTATTCATTATATAGACAACCATGATAATTGAATATGATATTTTTGTCAAATATTGCGTAGAAGAAAGAGACCCCTGCATTATATTCAGGATACAGAATGAATTTGTATTGAATATATTAGGAATGTTACAGATGGTAAGTAAAGTAAAAGGTAATTAAATATTTGGGTACCTACTTTCTCAGAAATAAAAGTTGATTTTCAAAAAACGATTCCCATCCATACATTTTGATGAGACGAATTGAACTTAACACTTCCTCAGTTTTTGCCAATCTCTGATCGGACATTTTATTGCAGGCTCCACGTCTTTGGTAGGTGGACTTGGCAAAACCAACTGCAAAACAATTGGAGATGGACCTTATTATTGTCATCTCAATAGAAACATCATACATTCAATTTGCACTTATTTAATTGAAAACTTGTATGATTAGTTTCGATACACCTTATCATCATCAGATATAAATAGTAAATAAACTTAAATTGAAGTGAAATATTGAATAATTAAATTCATGATTTCAATTCATTTTATAATATTTCATTAAATATCACTACATAATATTTAGTATTTCATTAGCATCTTCCATGAAACCTGACAACAGAATTTTGCTCTCTTCAGTTTTACTCTTTCTTCGCTACTTCTTTATTGAAAAAGATTCAACATCTGTCATCACTATATTTCATTTATCAAATAAATAAGAGTATAGACCATTCTAGAAGCTCTACAGACTATATCGGCCAGCTCCAGCAATTTGCTCATTACTTACTATCAAATATAAATCAGGAAATCCCCACTCATTCAAACAATAATATAAATACAGAAATTATTGCACTCTCTAAACAGTAAAATTGCGATTCCGCGGTACGCGGTAGACGGCAGAGTGCATAATGGAAAGTACTACCGTCTGCCGTCGCGGCTCATGCCGTCTGCCGCGTCCTCGGAAATTCCAAAGGAAAAGCAGATCATCTTATAACCATGTCTGCCTGAACCTATAGTTTGGAATCATGTCAAAAGATAATTCCTTATATTTCTAAAGTTCAAATTGAAATTTTGTACACAAAAATCTTTCACATTCTGAAAAAACTTATATGCAGTAAGCTGAATAGTCTTGATGGAATTCCAGCTACTATTTTGAAGCATCGCTCTCCTGAGATTGTACCTCTGCTATGTCGGCTGTTCAGCTTTCCTACGAGCAAAGGATATATCCATCTATAAGGAAATTCACCAAATATACAAATTGGCAAAAAGCGCTTTCCTGGAAATGAGGTACCTACTGTCCAATCGCTATACTGTCGACAATGCCCAGAGTAACGGAATATGCAATTAATTCACAAGTTGTGAATTATTCCACACTCACTAATCATATTTTAAAAAATCTTATGAGTGACAATCAACACGGTTTTCGACGTTGTCGTGTGACTAGCTGCCCTATTGAATCGAAGGTTGCCGTCGATAGTGCATGTTCAAAACTGCATAATGCTAAGCCAACCACTTAACTGCATCTTTTAAGAATCGGTGATAACTCTAATTCAACCTGGCCTAAACAAGTATTCCTATTTGCTGAGCTAGCTCCATAAACGCTTAATTACTCATTTTGTGCTGAAAATCTGTTAACGCCAGAGCAACTAATGCTGCTTAATAAGATTCAAGATCGTAGTGTATTTAAATCATGCTTCGAGCCCTCCACCTTTCCACCTACTTGACTAAATTTCGAGGAAAGGCAGTGACCTCGGGGCACTATGGAAGCGTTATAACATTTCACCTTTCGCGAGAATTATTAATAGAAGAAACATGATGAAATTGTTTCAAACCATACAAAAAGTCATAAACTACAGACTAATAACAACCATTGATAGTACCAGAGAAAAGTATGAATCAGCATCAAAAAGTTTGAATGACACTATCACTCGATAACTTTTCGATTTGCAAAATGTAGGAACTGAAAAACTGAAATAAAATCATACTTAAAAACTTACGTTGACTCAACATGCAGATACATATTACTGATATACCACCTATTGATGCTATTCCAACTTTCTGGTATAAAAGGTAACTGACCAGGACTACTTGAAATATTTCCCCAATGAAATCCATACCAAAATGCATTACATGATTCATAGTATGGGCGTCTTTCGTGATTCCTATTACGATATTTCCTGTATTTATTTTGGCCAAGGACATTTGACTCAAGAGTAGTGTTTTGCGATATAGTAGAGAAGAAATGGAAGATTGTATTCTAATACCATACTCATGTTTGAATAAACTATAATGTTGTCTCCATATACCATGCAATATATTCATTGCGGTTAACACCATCACGTAAAAAAATGCTTCTTCCTTTGAAATTTCCGTTTGTCCTTTCTCAAAGTATGATACAAATTTGCCCAATGCCCATGGAGTAGAATATCTGGAAAATAACTTCAATTCAATTTTGGTGTGCGTAAAAGCGAACTTTATGTCTTCAAAAGTGAAGAAATGCGTGAACAGCAGAGCAATTTTGTGATTAACTGAAAACCGCAAAAAAAATATGAAGTTTTTACATTACAATGGCAGCGGAAGAAAAAAAGAATTGCAACCACAAAAGCTATAACCCTTACTTAATTCAATTGACATAAAAACTTTTAGCGTTCTAACTGAATTGAAAGTGGCTGTAGAGATACATAAAGCATTAAAAATACATGAAATTTTTACATTAAAATTAAGTCTCATTGAAAGATCCTTTGGTCCACAGCAGCTCTCTTGAAATGCCACAGATAGCAGGCGTTAATCATTCATTTTTTTATGAGTAATAAAGAAATAACAGGCTAACTTTTGACATCCCCAATTCCGCGACGAATCGTTAACTTATTCATAAAATTAGTTTTCAAATATCACTAGCCTATCGTTGATAATAGAAGACATAAATATATATGTATATATATATATATATATATATATATATATATATATATATATATATATATATATATATATATATATTATATATATATGTATATATGTATATATATATATATATATATATATATATATATATATATATATATATATATATATATATATATATATATATATATATATATATATATATATATATATATATATATATATATATATATATACAGGTTGTTCCTAAATTGAACGTACAAAAGAAAAGGGGAGATTCCTTAAGTAAGTTTGAGACAAAAAATTCTCGTTAACATGGGGTCGCAAACGTTTCGTCTTCGAGATACAGAGTGTTGAAGTTTGAATTTTTTTCAAGTTTTTTTCTCATAGTATCTACATTTTATAAGATATTCAACTGAAATTTGGCATATATATAACATTTGAGAGTTCTCACCATGTGACATGGCAATTTTGATAGCAGATCTACAGGGTGATATTTTTTCTGGAACACTGTCACCTGTTTTCCTCAAGAACTTTTTTTTTGGTGTGCAACTGTTAATTTGAAAAAATGTAAAAAGAAGCTTTGTTGTTGTCATATGTGGGAACATATTATGTTATAATGGATTGAATAAAGCAGTACCATCTGAGATCTCGTTTGAGTAACACCTATAAGACATGGCGCAGTCGTAAAAGTGAAAATGGATAAAAGTGCACGTCCTCCGTCCGAGTTGAAGTTAAACGGTGATAATGCCGCTGAATGGAAATTCTTCATTCAAAAATTTGACATTTACATAAAAGCAACTAAAGCTGAAAAGGAGAGCGAAGAATTCAAAGCGGCTGTTTTACTCAATTGCATAGGAGACAAGGCCCTAAAAATATATAATACGTTCGAATTTCAAGAATCTAAGGAAACTCTGAAAATTTCAAATATAGTGGAGAAATTTGAAGCCCATTTCGTTCCGGCCATCAATGTAACGTATGGAAGATATTTATTTTTCACAAGAGAAATGCAGGAAAATGAATCAGTTGATGAATATGTAATTCAATTAAAACAGTTGAGCATAAATTGTGAATTCAACAATTTGAACGATTCATTGATAAAAGACAGACTGGTATTGGGAATTAAAGATAAGAACGTGAAGGACAGATTACTCCGGACAAAAAACTTGGATCTGATAAAGGCGGTAGAAATTTGCAAATCTGCCGAAGTAACACATAAACAGTTGGAAGTTTTGTGCTCGAACAACTCAGTAAGCGCGACAAGGACAGAAGATATGGACCTAATGGAACTGAGGAAGAAGAATAATGATACGCAGGAATATATGAGACAGAAACATCAGTTTAAAAAGGGAAGTACGAATTATAATAATAATAATTATAGAAATAAATCTTTTGATATTGTATAAACATAAAAAACATGAAGTTAAATTTTTTATCGCAAAAACTAAGGGAAAACCTGTTTTAGGAAGAGAAACAATAGAAAAATTGGATATTGCAAGGATGGTTGGTACCCTGAGTGACGTTTCTGCAGAGAATATTTTAAAAAAATACAAGGACGTTTTTAATGGAATAGGATGTCTGCCAGGCCAATACAGAATAAAAATTGATACTAAGGTTAAGCCATGTGTACACGCTGCCAGACGAATTTCCTCAAGCAATTTTTGGTAAAATTAAAAATAAATTGAATAAGTTAGAAAAGTCAAATATAATAATTAAAGAATTTAATCCAACAGAATGGGTAAACTCTCTGGTTATAGTGAATAAACCTAACGGAGATTTTCGAATTTGTAATTGATCCCTCAAGATCTTAATAAGGCAATAAAACGTGAAATATTTTTCAGTGCCAACATATACTGATATTATGAGTTGTTTAAAAGACGCGAAGGTTTTTTCAGTTCTAGATGCAAACAATGGGTTTCTGGAACATTGCGTTTGGACGAATACAGTTCAAAGCTATGTACTTTCAATACCCCATTCGGGAGATATAGATTCAAAAAGATTACCATTTGGTTTAAAAATGCAGTAGTGAAGTTTTTCAGAGAAAAATAATGCAGTGCTTTGAGGGTATTGAAAGGCGTTCACATTTACGTAGATGAATATTTTAGTATGGGGAAGTTCTAAAGATGAACACGATAAAAGGTTATTACAAGTATTAGAAAGAGCGCGAAAATATAATATTAAATTTTAACTCTCGAACAAATGTAAATCTCCTTAAATGAAGTAGATTATATAGGTCATAAAAAATAACGAGTGAAGGTATAAGACCAGATAATTCCAAAATCTAGTGCTATCGAAAAATTATCCAGAACCAACTAATATCAAAGAATTGCAGAGTTTTTTAGGTATTGTCAATTATGTACATAAATTTATCCCTAATGTCTCTGAATTGAACTGCTTCCTCTTAAGGGAATTATTAAAAAAAGACGTGTTGTTTGAATGGAGTTTTGCACAAAAAAGTCATTCAATATGTTGAAACAAATTTTAATTAAGGAACCCCGTTCTTAGCTTTTACGATCCGTCAAAAACTTTGGTATTATCAGTAGACGCATGTAGATATGGTTTAGGAGCAGCTCTAATACAAGAAGGAAACCTCTCGCGTACGCGTCACGATCTCTTAATAATACGCAAAAAATCTTACGCTCAGATCGAAAAGGAAATGTTGGCTATTGTATATGGCGTCAAAAAATTCCACCAGTATGTATATGGTAGAGAAATTATCGTGGAAACAGATCATAAGCCTCTGATTCATATATTCAAAAAACCTTTAATCGATTGTCCCGATGCGACTACAGAGAATGCTTCTTGATTTACAAGTCTATAATTTTGAAAATCGTATATAAACCGGGAAAAGAAATGTATATTTCCGATGCTTTGAGCAGAATTAAAATGCCATACGATGGTGCCAAGGTTTTTGATAACGAGTATGAAGCTCAAGTTCATTATTTGAAAAAGAATTTTCCTATTACTAAAACTCGATTTGAAACAATTTGAAGAAGAAACAGAAAATGATCAAGAACTCAAAATCGTATCAAGTTATTATAAGAAACGGTTGGCCAAACTCAAGAGCCAAATGTGAATCTAATTCAAAATTATATTTTAATATTAGAGCAGAATTAGTTATGATAGATAATCTTGTATATAAAGGAAATTGTTTAGTAGTACCTAAGTCCTTGAGAAAAGATATGCTGAATTTAATTCATTTGAGTCACATGGGTATCACAAAATGTTTTTTTAAAAGCAAAACAATATCTTTATTGGCCTGGTATGTACCGTGATATCGAAAATAATGTTACCTTATGTGAAGTATGCCAGAAGTATTCCAAGAACAACAGTAAAGAACCCTTGAAACCTCACCGGGTACCAGATTATCCATGGCAAAAAATTGGTTGTGATCTATATGAGTTAGGCAAACATAAGTATATTATTGTTATGACTATTTTTCAAAATATGTAGAAGTATGTAAAATTAATAATTTAACGTCAGATACTATTGTGAAACATTTAAAAAATATTTTTGGTAAATTAGGTATTCCACAAATTTTAGTTTCTGATAACGGTAACACAATATGCAGGATTTGAATTCAAAAAATTCAGTGAAACTTGGCAATTTCAACATGTTACTTCAAGTCCACACTACCCACGTTCAAATGGGATGGTGGAACGCTCTATTCAAACTGTTAAAAATGTTATATAAAGAAATGTTCAGAATCCAATACAGATTTGAACCTTGCATTGTTAGATTATAGAAATACCCCTATAGATAATAATATTCTTTCACCTAGTGAATTATTGTTTGGAAGGAAAACAAGAACTTTAATGCCAGTTTCAAATATTTTACTACAGCCAAAAAATATTAATTTTCAAAGACAGAGAAAAAATTTGATCAAAAGGCAGAACAAACAAAAAATGTTTCATGATAGATCTGTTAGAAAGTTAAGAACATTAAGAAATAATGAGAAAATTTATATCAAAAAGATAATATCTGGGTTACAGGCTATGTTGTGAAACCTGTTAATGAAAGGTCATATCTTGTAAGAGAATCTAATAGTGATGTTATACTTAGACGAAATAGATATTTTCTTAAGCCTTGTTATACAAGTCGATACACTTATATTTCAGATACAGATGATGAAGATAATACTCAGACTAGTCCTAATATAAATGAAAAAATCAATTCTAATGTTAAAGTTAAAATTAATAATAATGAAGTAAATAATGATGAATGTTTTAGTAGTAGCAACTTGAGTGAAGATATGGCAGGTACAAGTACAAATTTAAATGATAATAACGTTAGTGAAACGGATGTCGAAAAGATAGATGATTATGAATCAGCGAATACAGATTCTAACACAAGAAGAACTATTTATATATCCAAATATGGACGAAAAATTCGACGTCCAAAGTAATGATTATTAATGAATAATTTATTGAAAGGTGATTCATTTGATTAATAATGTACATGTAGAATTAAATTTTGTTTGATGTTATTGTTTTGTTAAATGGGGAGATGTCATATGTGGGAACATATTATGTTATAATGGATTGAATAAAGCAGTACCATCTGAGATCTCGTTTGAGTAACACCTATAAGACAGTTGTTATACTGAACTTTTCATTCTCTTGTAGTTTTGTCGTATCTGCTACCGATTTCGAGAATAAAAATTTTGAACGATTCTCTCGAAATCCTCGGAAAAATCCAAATTATCATAAAAATAAGTTAGTAAGCTGTGGTGATTGTATTCAGTGTCAGTTTTGACACATCAAATTATTGAACGTTTGTGTTTTGAAAAGTAAAGGTGGTTGCATTTGTGGCTATTTATTTTTTTGAATGTAGACTACTATTTTCATTACGATTTTTATGACTGTCACAACAACATTTGATAAGAAAATATAAACCTCTACACATTTTAATATCAAAACATGCCGAATTTCACGAATTCCGAAATGACTGACATGCATTTCATGTATGGTCTTGCAAATGGAAATTCAAGAGAAGCTAAGCGTCTTTACATGGAACGCTATCCCAATAGAGGGATACCAGATCATCGAATGTTCTCTGATATTCATAGGCGTCTTTCAGAAGTTGGATCTTTTTCCACGAAAAAAATTAATGCCGGTAGACCACGCAGTGTGAGAACACCACAACTCGAAGAGGCAGTTATGAAGGAAATAGAACAACATCCAAGAACCAGTACAAGAAAAATTAGTGTACTTTTGAATGCAAGTCATCAAGCTGTTTGGCGGATCTTGCGGGATTCTCTGCTATATCCTTATCACATTCAGAGGGTGCAAGCTCTTCTGCCTCGAGATTTTCATCCGAGGATTAATTTTTGTCAGTGGTAGGTACCTCAATAGACTATTGAACAATCCTCTTTTGATTGCCAAATTCTATTCACTGATGAAGCCTGTTTCTCAAGGACTTCAATTATAAATTTTCATAATGAACACATATGGGCCGAGGAGAATCCGCATGGATATGTAGAAACCCAATTTCAAAAGCAATTTTCACTAAATGTGTGGGGTGGTAATATTGGGGATCTTTTGATTGGTCCTTCCTTCTTGCCAGGTCGACTAACAGGTCAATCATACAGACATTTTTTAGAAAACGATTTGCCCTTGTTATTGGAAGATATACCTCTTATGCTACGACGAGAAATGTGGTTCATGCATGACGGTGCTCCTGCTCATTTTTCAGTTTTGGCAAGGGAGTATTTGGACGACAATTATGAAAACAGGTGGATTGGACGAGGGGGACCTCAGTCATGGCCCGCCAGATCCCCAGACTTAAATAGTTTAGATTTCTTTTTATGGGGCCACCTGAAATCTCTAGTATACTCGACGCCAGTGAACACCGTAGAAGAACTGAGAAATCGTATAATAGGCGCGTTTGATACAGTTAGGAATACTCCGGGAGTGTTTGAAAGAGTTCGATCGTCTATGAGACGAAGAACAGAAGCTTGTATAAGAGTTGGGGGAGGACATTTTCAACATTTGCTGTAGTTCAGTCCTTTGCGGTTACTTAGTTTTCTTGTTATGATTTTTTTGTTGAGTTTTACGTTTCTTGCAGTAATACATTTTTTGTAATGATTATACGAGTTTATCAAATCTTTATGAATCATCGCAACAGATCAGGAAATTTTCCATGAAAACTGATAATGAATTCATTCACCACAGCTTACAAACTGGCCTCCTTATCATAATTTGGATTTTTCCGAGGATTTCGAGAGAATCGTTCAAAATTTTTTTTCTCGAAATCAGAAGCAGATACGACAAAACTACAAGAAAACGAAAAGTTATGTATAACAACAAAGGTTCTTTTCACATTTTTTTCAAATTTACTGTTGCACACCAAAAAAAAGTTCTTGAGGAAAACAGATGACAGTGTTCCAGAAAAAATATCACCCTGTAGATCTGCTATAGAAATTGCCATGTCACGTGGTGAGAACACTCATATGTAATATATATGCCAAATTTCAGTTGAATATCTTGTAAAGTGTAAATACTATGAGAAAAAATTCACACTTCAACACTCTGTATCTCGAAAACGAAACGTTTGCGACCCCATGTTAATAGGACTTTTTTTCCTTAAACTCACTTAAGGAATATCCCCTTTTCGTTTGTACGTTCAATTTTGGAACACCCTGTATATATATATATATATATATATATATATATATATATATATATAAAAATATATATATATATATAAATATATATATATATATATATATATATATATAAATATATATATATATTTATATATATATATATATATATATATATATTATATATATATATATATATATATATATACATATATATATATATATATTTATTCGAATTGTTGTTGCCTGTGATTTATTTTTAATCTCTTGATAATTATTAGCAATAACAGCTGGTTGAATCTTAAAAAACTCGATTTAATTAATAAATTGACGTTTCACTATGACATTCATAGTTATTCAAAATTTTTGAACAAAATTGAAAATTCTTTGACATTTATTGACTTGATAAAATTGAATATTGATCTGTCTTGTTAAAAATTCTTTCAGTCTAATATTAACATTCAAAATTGTTTCATTAGAAGGCAAGGGAAACTACAGAAACTTTTACCTATGTAATGTTCGAAAATAATAATAATAATTATTATTATTTTCGAACATTACATAGGTAAAAGTTTCTGTAGTTTCCCTTGCCTTCTAATGAAACAATTTTGAATGTTAATATTAGACTGAAAGAATTTTTAACAAGACAGATCAATATTCAATTTTATCAAGTCAATAAATGTCAAAGAATTTTCAATTTTGTTCAAAAATTTTGAATAACTATGAATGTCATAGTGAAACGTCAATTTATTAATTAAATCGAGTTTTTTAAGATTCAACCAGCCTGTTATTGCTAATAATTATCAAGAGATTATATATATATATATATATATATATATATATATATATATATATATATAGATATATATTATAGATATAGATATATATATATATATATATATATATATATATATATATATATATATATATATATATATAAATATATATATATATATATATATATATATATATACAGGGTGTACCGAAATTAGACGTCAATATTTCAACCACATATTCCACTTCCCGAAATAGAGATAAAAGTTCATATGAACTAGGGTCCACAACTTCTTCGTTTTTAAGATACAGGTTGTTAATGGTGAAGACCTGATGGTGGTTTTTTGTAAATATTTTCGAAACCTGTAAAGGTAATTGAATACAATTTGGTACAGTTACGAAACCTTTTACGCTCTATTTAATGTATTTAAAGTTGGTATTGCAATATTTTCAGGAGTGGGTAGTGCAGGGGGGTATTGGCTGAAAAATTGGCCCAATTTTTTTAATGGTTAATTTTTAATAATTTTGACTTCAAATTTTGAAGACATGAAGCTTTATGTACAAATAAGGTACTCTTCCCATACTTCCTAGAAAGCAGCATTTTCGAGAAAAAAAGATATAAAAGTTCATATAAACTACGGTCCACTACTTCTTCGTTTCAAAGGTAAAGACCTGATAACGGCTTTTTATAAATATTATATTTGAAATCACTTTTCTAGTCTATTCTTAACAAGGTTGGCATATATTTGAAAGTGCGCAACCAATATTTTTTTGTTTTATTTGAATTTGTCAAATATGAAATTTGTTATTTTAAAGCCCAAAATTTGTAGGCTCTCGCGCCTCCCAATGCCCCTCCCCCCAGTTTAGGAACCACTGAACTAAACATTAAGGAACAATTAGTTGAGGTTTACTCTAACATTCAGATAAGATGCTCGAAAAAGTTGCCCTGCTCATATTTTTGCTTTACGGGTAATCTTATGAGAAGCTTTCGAAACTTCAAAATGGTTTTGCCGTATTTGATTCCTTGCCACACGTATTCTTTCACACAACTCCTCCTCGTTGTCTACTTCTGTTATGTATACTTTATCTTTCATACGGCCCCAAAAATAGTAGTCTAGTGGATTTAAATCCGGCGATCGGTGTGCCCACGGAATAGGAACACCTCTTCTAATTCATTCAAACAAAAATCATTCGTTTAGCCAAATCCTAATATTCACACCATACTGGGCTGGCGCACCGTCGAGCTGCGCCATTGCATAAACGACATACAAAGTGGATATCTGCTAATTCTCTATTTGAAAACATCTGCATTACTACTAAATAGCTTTTCTTCCGGAAACAAGCAGCACAATAAAAAACTGGGCGATTGATAATTGAGAGCTAATTTTCCTTTACCTGGCGACTCAAAAAACCTCATTTTTTTCCAGGTCTACTGATTATTTTTTCCTCGATTTGCACATTGAAAAAAAAATCAATTCGTAAAGAAAAATTCAAATGCAATTTTCTCGAAAATGCTGATTCCTAGCGAAGTATGAGAGGAGTACCTTATTTGTACAAAAAGATTCATGTTTTCAAAATTTGAAGTCAAAATTATTAAAAACCAAGCACCACAAAAATTGGGCCAAATTTCTTGCCAATACCCCCCTGCACTACCCACTCCTGAAAATATTGCAATACTTATTTAAGTACATTAAATAGAGCGTAAAAAGTTTCGTAGCTGTACCAAATTGTATCCAATTACCTTTACAGGTTTCGAAAATATTTACAAAAAACCACCATCAGGCCGACACCTTTAACAACTTGTATCTCAAAAACGAAGAAGTTGTGGACCCTAGTTTTTATGAACTTTTATCTCTATTTTTGAAAGTAGAATATGTGGTTGAAATATTGACGTCTAATATATATATATATATATATATATATATATATATATATATATATATATATATATATATATATATATATATATATATTGTATATATATATATATATATATATATATATATATGTATATGATTATATATATATATATATATATATATATATATATATATGAATAAAACGAGCAGCACTCAATATTTCTTTAACTGATGATGTCAATTCATATATCAAGGGGGACAACTTCCGAGATATTTGTTGTTATATTTTATTCAACACCTTCACCCTCAGGGTAACAACTCCTGAAATTTCAAATAGCAACCTCATTTCATTTTTCTAATGTAGGGGAATTCTTATATAATTCCAGACAACAGTATCTATTTAAAATTTTTTTTTCAAGATTACACTACTTATAACTTCATGAAATTTTGGATGGTAATTCATTTTGATAAATGAAAGTAGTGACATACTGACCTAACCAATTACTTTATGAATTATTGAAAATGGTCTCATTTGTTTTGTAACTACTATTATAGCCTATATAAAAACTGTTCGACGATTTTTGGAGGGCGTCTGGTAAAACAGTTCTACATTCTTACACGATGCTTTGTTATAGTTCTTCAATTACAATCCAAAAATTCAAGAGGTCAAGTAGTGCCATTTTGAAATAATCAAATTGAAAATAGATGTAAGCCATTATTTGAGAAATATAATCATCAAATGTAATCGATAGCAGAAAAAATATTCAGAACTGTGATGTGACTGCACAATGATCTATTTTATTCAAAATAAAATTGGTCCAAAAGATCAGAAGAAACGGATAAAAAAACTACTTGCGCACCTGACTTTTGACTCTCGATACGCTGCAATAGTCCATTATTGTCGGGGAAAATAGTACTAAGAAATATCGAAATATTAAAAACTTATTTTTAATTGAATTCATAGGACCTCAAATATAAAAACGTCAAACAAAAAATGTTGTCCTTTATATTTCGGATCTCAAATTAAACCGTTCAGCAAATAGTACCTAGATTTATATCTATGTTATATACGTTATCGTAAATACAAAACAAGATCAAGTTGTGAATGTATTCGTTTTCGAACACAGCACATGAAACTTAATGCGTCGGTTATTCGCTATAGTTAACTATAAGAATTATATTTAGTTTTTATAGTATGTACTTTTTTTATGTATTGAATTTTAAATTGTAATTCTAATCAATCTGTATTATATATAATCCGCCAGTAAGAGCCAATTAAATGATTATATCTGAATTCTAGAATCTATCTGAGATCGAAAGAAGATTCAATAATAAAACACACACACACACACATATATATATATATATATATATATATATATATATATATATATACAGGGTGAGTCAGTTTTTTGTGGCAGGACTTTAACATCTTGTGAAAGACATTTTTTTATGAGGAAAATCTTATATAAACATGCCAAAATTTTATATTTTTCGGTGTTTTTCTAAGTTTCCTCCTATAATTTTCAAAATAATTGAATGAAATTTGGCACACCTATTTCACTTCAATAACTCAATATTTGGGGCTATCAAGCATTTTTGATTACCTACAGGGTGATACACTTTTGGGGGTCGTACCCAGTTCAAACCTCTCGAACTTTTATGCGTGCCGCCTCTGCTTCCAATGAATCATCAATTTCAATTCTGTCCTTAATTTGGATACTTTTTGCTCTCTTGTATATTTTTCGAAAACTGCATGGATGTCGAGATAAATGCCAAAAAGAATTGTCTTGTGATGAAACTTTATTTCTTGAACACACTTTATTTAACATTTATTAGTTAATAACTAAAAAAATTACTGATGAATTGATATTTGATAAACATATTACACTTCAATAACTCAATATTTAGGGCTATCAAGCATTTTTGAATACCCACAGGGTGATACACTTTAGGGGTCTTACCCAATTTAGTCCAGTGAATAGAGGCGGTTACAAATGGTCCGGTAGTTCTGAATTTTTGATATGGTGTCTAGGATGATTAGTTAGTAGGTATTTGAAATGCAAAATGCACAATTTTTCTCACTCTGTGTCCGCCGCCATATTGAATGAAGCGAAAAAAAATCGGCACTTTCTTTAGACTTTTGGCATTTATCTCGATATCCATGCAGTTTTCGTAAAACATACAAGAGAGTAAAAAGTATCCAAATTACGGAGAAAATTGAAATTGATGATTCATTGGAAGCAGAGGCGGCACGCATAAAAGTTCGAGAGGGTTGAATTGGGTACGACCCCCAAAAGTGTATCACCCTGTAGGTATTCAAAAATGCTTGATAGCCCCAAATATTGAGCTATTGAAGTGAAATGGGTGTGCCAAATTTCATTCAATTATTTCGAAAATTATAGAAGGAAACTTAGAAAAAGACAGAAAAATATAAAACTTTGGCACCCTGTATATCTGAAACGAAGCTCCTAAGCATATATGTTTATATAAGATTTTCATCATAAAAAAATGTCTTTCACAAGATGGTAAAGTCCTGCTACAAAAAACTGACTCACCCTATATATATATATATATATATATATATATATATATATATATATATATATATATATATATATATATATATATATATATATACACCGGCAAATTTAAAGGAACGGAGATGTATTATTTTTCCTCTTAAATTTTTTTTGCGGCACATCTGAAAAGAATCATTCAACAGGGATATTCAACGGATGGTTTCGTTGATTTCAATTTGTTTTGTAAAGCTTCATCCGCTCTTGGAGCCTGTCTAAAAACTTAAGACTAAAATTTAAAAACTCAGTTGTATACTTATTGTTGTCTCAAACATTTAATGGTATAACGCAAAATCACAAGGACCATTTTTTTCAATAACGTGTGTTTCCTCCACGTGCCCTTATAACTGCAACAATTCGTGTTACCATACTTCTGATGACGTTGTCGATCATTTCTTGAAGCAAATTCTCCCATATTTCCATCAAAGCAGTTCTTGCTTCTTCCAAGTTTCGAACAGCAGGAATTCTTGACCTAAGTCGTCTGCCTAGCACGTCCCAGAAATGTTCAATTGGATTCATGTCTGGAGAACATGCAGGCCAATTCATTGTCGGTATGTGAACCTGATTTAAATATTCAGTTACACAACGAGATACGTGCGGGCGAGCATTGTCTTGCATCAAGAGAAAATCTGCCCCGATAAATGGGGCAAAAGGTATTACATGATCTTGCAGAATATTCCTCATGTACCTATCTGCCGTTAAAGCGCCGCCATCAATAACCACCAACTCTGTGCGTGCTCCTAAACATACGCCACCTCACACCATAATTGAGCCTCCACCGAAAGAGACAGTAGGAGTAAAATTAAATTGTTCGTTTGAATTTACACAGAAACGGCTCTCATCCGTGAACAAAACATTACCCCATTGATCGTTCCAATTTTGGTGTTCTCGAGCAAAAGCTAGTCGAGCTACTCGATGCTGTCTCTGGAGTTGTGGTGCTTTTTTTGACCTATACGCCTTCGAATCAACTTCTTTGAGTCTTCTCCTCACTGTACGCTCACTTATGGAGTTTCCACGAACTTCCTCCAATTCGTTTCTTGTTTGAACTGCGGTTCGACGCCTTTTGCGGAGTGTTTGCAATGTGATAAATCGGTCATCTATGGCCGTGGTTGAGCGTTTTCTCCCTTGACCTCGTCTCCTCACATACTCTCCAGTTTGCATCCATCGCATAACACTACGATGGATCGTCGATTTTGATTTCCCAAATATGTTGGCAACATCATTGTAAGATCGACCATTTTCGATCATTGCTACTGCCCTAGCGATTTTATTGGGTGGTAAATCACTCATTGTTTACAGTTTCACAATAAACGTAATGATAGTAAACAAAAACCAACTAAACTCAAACGATTACTTACGAAACAACTAGGAAATTCTACGTGGAGAAAATACGCGTTTCAAATGTAATGTATCAATCGAGAGATATTTCCGCTTTGATTTGGCTTTGACGTTGACTAACTTGATAAAAATGTGCATAATGAATGACAATTGTGTAAAAAAGACATGGGTTTTAGACCTAGGCAGCACACAAACCGAATAAAGCAAAAATATCTCTCATTTACGAAAGTATATTTCCGTTCCTTTAAATTTGCCGGTGTGTGTGTGTATATATATATATATATATATATATATATATATATATATATATATATATATATATATATATATATATATATATATATATATATATATATATATAATACATTCAACCCATATATAGAGACAGATATATTTATAAATACATTAAATACTAGGGCTTTCATATCTTCGTTAAGGCTCATATTAGTTCAGATCCAATATAAATGATAACTAAGTTTGATCTCAACCTTGAATTGAAATAGTATTTATAAATTGATATTTTGACAATGACGAATTCCAAATCAGATTTGCAATATTTCGTACTTTTATAAAGGCGTATACTACTATATACTCAATTATTTCATGTTTTGCTGCAAATTTTATGTCAATTGTTCAACTTACTTCAATTAGAAAGTCAAGGATTCGAGCTGAAGTCATCTTATCGAATTTCGAAATTGTGATGGAATAAAAAGGAAAGCTTCGAATAAAAACGCAATTCTACATTTCTTTAATATTTTGAAGCTGCACATATACATTGATAGAATTTTTGAGTTCGGTTAAATATTCAGTCCTTCCTACATATATCTGTTATGAAAAAAATCAAATTTCTTCAGGGGAATCACTGAAGGAAATGAAGAGACATTGATGGAAAGACATTGATTGCAGGTATTAAAAAGACGATCAATGAAGGTCTGTAAGTCAGAAAATTGGAAACTATCAGAGAAAATATTCAGCCAATTCTAATTCGATCCAGCTTTGGCAACATTCAAAATATGCGTGAGCAGCAGAGCTCCGTCGCTAAGGTCGTACATACCTTTCATTGTTGTTCTCTTTTACAAACATCACAACATTCTAGATCAATTCAAAAGAGCTGTGAAAGTGAGCAAACCTTAAAAATTACGAAAATATATAAAACCTTTACATTTACATTTCGGTTAAATGAAAGAGTTGCAACTACCGACGAGCACTTTTCTAATATCATTTCAATCCACGTACGAAATCACAATCCTCTAACTCAATATGGAAAAGCTGTAGAGGAGTGTAACCTTAAGAACCACAACAAACAAGAAATCAATGAATAAAAATGGCGGCGGTTGACAAAGTTATAACACCAAAAGGCACTCATTCAATATGAACTTGATCCATCGGTTAACAGGTTTTAGCCGCCACCTCAGTATTGACTTTCGATAAAGTGCAATAGTCTATTATTTTCGGAGACAATAAGACTAAATAGTCTTGGTAATTCAAATCAGCCAAATTTTTTTTTCCAGAAATCTCTTGAAATTCATATAGAATTTTTTGAAATGTTATTTATTTTCATTCCTCTTATGAATGCAAAGTATCTTACTTACGTTTGTAATATGCTTTGAAGCAAATTAATCATCCATAAAATAGAAATAGGAAATCCATAGCAAGAAATGAGACTCCTTGTAATCGATGGCTTACACTTATCCCAACATTTTTCAAATTTGTCACCCAATTCTTTGGATTTCAAGCTATCCATTACTTTTGATAGATCTTTTTCTTCTAAACCTTTCTTCTTTCCTGTATAAAGGAACTTGAACATATATCTAAAAAGGAGCATATGCTTGGTGATTCTAGTGAAAACTATAGACCTGTTACTCACGCAAATGTGACTAGAGAAAAAAAATTTGCACAATCCTTTGGGTGTCGTTGTCGTTGAATTCCATATCCCCTATCCATTTTGATTATATTCTGTTACTTTTTGATGATATGTTATTTTTCGTGCTTCTACAATTAATAATACATTCCTCACTACCAGTAAAACTGACTGCTTCTCTTTCGAAGAAAATGATTATATTTTAATTCAAATAAATATTTAATCATCTTTGAAGAAAAATGGTGGCTTCTTAAAGTATTTGTTAAGAAAGCAAATAAAGATTTCATGTGTACTTTGAAGAGTGTTTATGTAGACATTACATTGTGATAAACTTTAAATAATGATAAAGTAGAAAATTGATGAAATGTATATTTTCAGATATCCTGCCTTTCAGATTGAGTAGAAAAATGATCAACATAGTATAAACAAGACAAACTACGTCATGGTTGAACAATGATTATTCAACATCAAAAGAATGCAAAAAGATATGGAATTGCAATTTTCATTTATTATTCAGTAGATAAATTTTATTCAAACCACTTATGGAATTAGGTTTCATGAGTGTACTTTTCAATGTGATGATAACCTGCGAGGCATATATTTTTCGTTTCAACTATGCTACTACTTTCAAAATTACACATTGAATCATGGACCATTAAACAGATATAAATCATGTTAGTTTTTCGCTGAAATCTTCGTTTCTTTAACATAAGCATAAAGTTCATTGCAATTACTGTACCTAATCAAACTATTGTAATCAAAATTTAATTATTCACACCTACGATTTACCTGTTTGTTTTCAGTCCTATTTTCCTCGAAAATAATTGACTTTTGCTGTGTATCGACTCAACAGCGAGCTGCGACGGTGGTTCTTTTTTTCGGTACCCATAGGTATCTCCAGTGATCCCCATAAAACCAACTGAAAATGGTATCTGGGGTGTTTATTAATGCACAATAAAACTATGAACATTCGACAAAATTCAGTCAACATTTTGGCATCTTTGGGCTAGGACAGTGAAGGGGCAACTACGGCCCGCGGGCCAAGTCCGGCCCGCGGAAAGGTTTAATCCGGCCCGTTTAAGAGTGCCGTCGTGAGAATGTTTGAACGCGTTCTTACTTCGTAATGTGACGACCCGCATAAAAACTACCTGCGGCGATTTTATCACGAAAAATATAAAAGTTGACCATGGTCAATTTAATATATTACATAAGGTAAACAAGGAAATTTCCTCAATAATTTAAAAAAATATCAAACAACTTCCCAAGGCAGCTGGTTATATGTATTCCGAGCTGCGAATTCTACATCCACAATCCAACGGTGCATTATAGAAAACATCATAATTCCCGTTGGATTGTGAATGTAGAATTCGCAGCTCGGAATACATATAACCAGCTCCCTTGGGAAGTTGTTTGATATTTTTTTAAATTATTGAGGAAATTTCCTTGTTTACCTTATGTAATATATTAAATTGACCATGGTCAACTTTTAAATTTTTCGTGATAAGATAGCCGATTGTTGATAGTTTGAAAATTATTGCCGTTTTCATGTATTTTCTAAAAATCTTAGTAGATAATTAACAGCTAGGATATCATTATTTAATTGCTCGCTATTTGTGGCGAGTGTGGTTCTGAGCATATTTTTGCCATTAGTAAAGAGAAACCCTACTACTTTTTGTGATCATTTTTGTGGTTTTTTTTTATCCCATAAAATACATACTATTGCAGTGTATCGAAGGAAAGCAGTCAGGTGCGGGAGAGGTTTTTTTATCCGTTTTAGATCTCCTAGGCCAGAATTCTCCAAAAGTTTTTCATGTCTTACATATATGTTGGCATCTTTAGCGGCTCACGTCGACTCAGATGAGCTGAAATGAGGCCTAAATGGCCTTGACCTGTGTCATCAGCCAACAATTTTTTTCATTTTTTTTCAATTTTTTTCGTTGCAGAACAAAAGTATCAACATTTAGGTAAATTTCTGCAACCGCATACTGGCATCTCCAGCGGATCGTATCACACCTAATGAGCCGAAATTTTGTATTTGAAATGTTTTCCGAGGCAGAACTAAACTATTAAAATTTGGTTAAATTTTTCCAACGGCCGCTATTTTGCGTAATTTAAGTCCAGATAAATTCCCAAATCTAATTACTCATGCAATGAAGATAATGACAATATTCGGCTCATCTTATATATGCGAACAAATCTTTTCAACAATGAAGCTTAGGAAAACTTCTTTAAGAAACAGAATTACAGATGAGTACCTTTCATCAGTTTTAAGAATTTCTGCTTAGCAAATGGAACCGGACTAAGATGAAATTTTGATGAAACAGTCTCAATTTCATTTTTCTCATGCACCATCAACCAGTAACGACGCCAGAAAATATAATACTTCACATCAAGAACTACACTAAATTAATTTTATATTTTGTGCTTATAATTTTCTTACCTTTTGCTTTTTTACTATTAAAATAATAAGTGTATGTAATAATATATGTACATGTTTATAGAAAACATAAATCTTTTAACGATTAAGCATTATTCTTTGGCCCGCTACGATTGTCTAGTTATTACAAATGGCCCGTCTTAAAAAAAGTTTCCCCACCACTGGGCTAGGAGGTGGCGGGTAGATGCACGAGGAAAAATGTTTCAAACTAATGGCTAAATATGTGGAAATTCATTGTCTACTACGCAAACGAAATTCAGTATCCTGCTAATTTTTGGACATTGCACAGTCCTGAAAAACCCGGCGTTTGGAGGGTTTTTGCCCACCCAAACCCATTCAAAATGAGATAAATGGTAGAAATTTGATACTTAGATTGAGTTGATGCTAGGAACTCTTCTCTTTTCTCTAACCGCTACTATTTTTATGTAGAGATTTCTTGTTTGTTGTTTGGGTTTGCGTACTTACACAGCTCATACAGATCGAGTAAAAAAGTTAAAATTTTTTACGTGCATTTGGTTAATATTGGAAAAGCGCAACGTAGTGGTTTTATTCATTTTCCTCAACTGCCTTCGTTTTAATTTGAAGATTTCATGGTTTTCTGGTGATTTTTGAAGTTTTGTGCATATCCACAGTCTCTGCTTATTCAATAGAAGGGTTGAAATTTGATATGTAGATTGAGTTCATGTTATGGAAGTGCACCTTGCAAGTTTCAATTGATTTGTTTTAATGCTGCAATTTTTATGTTGAAATTTCAAGCGTGTTTGGGGATTTTCGAGCATCGCGTATATCTACTTTCACTCCAAAATTCAGTTGGAATGCTCAAAATTTGTACGTGAATTTAGTTGGTGTTAAAAAGGTGCTATTTGTGAATTTTTCATCTCAGCCATTTTCATGTAGAAGTTTTATGCACTTTCGCAGGTGTATATAAACTGCAATTAGATATAAGAATTGTCCGTTGAAACAAAGTATTACACCACTGTTGAAAAAACATGGAAAGACAATCTCTTCAAGGTAAATTCTCAGGGAAATTAATATCTTATATTCTTATATTGGTAATTCAAAAGCTTAAATCACTTCTTCCGCTACAAAATATTGGCGTGAAGTTTCGGACCGGTGATAATATTGAAAAACAAATTAAGAACAATAAATTAAAGCTCCATAAATCAAAGCATGCGGAGTATGTAAAATGAATTCTGGTAGTGGTAAAAAATGTTACATGAATAGAACTTTCGCAAGTTGTCAAATAAGAATTTCAGAACATAAACGTAGTTTTCACAACAAAAACGTATGAGCAGAAGGGCTGGCTCTGTGACTTATGTCGTATTATTCACGCGTCGTGATGCGATTCCAAGGAAATAAAATAAGGGGTTGAAAATCACGCTTTAATGACAAATCCGAATGAAAATTAGAAAATAATTTATTTTATCTACTCCTATTGAATATATTCATTATTCACTTGCGTTTTAGCAATTAATAGTATCTATTACCAAACAGCGTGAGTAATAATAACTCACTGCTATAACTCACTATATAGTCTTCTAAGATCCCAAGTAAGATCGAACGTCACTCATCTGCTAATGTCACTTGAATAATTCTGACGTTTTCAAATTAAGTTAATACTACCTAATTATTGTAAATTTGTATTTGTATCTTAGTATTTATTGTTACAGTCGTAGATAAAGTATAGTATTCTAATTGCGGTAATGGTCATAACTCACTTGATGAATTACAGCACTCGCTTCCAGCTCGTGCTGCAAACTTCATCTGCGTGAGTTATGACCTACATTACAACTCGTTGAATAATATACTATTATGCTTTCATAGCAAATAGTAGTAAAAAATAGAACATGATTTATTTCATAGAAAAAGTGAAGTGCATCGCGTAGTGATTTATTGTTTCGATATGCTTTAGGAACAACTCCATAGGTATATTAAATTTCTGCACATGGTTCGATGGGATCTGCTGGAAATGCCATTATGTAGTGGTAATATATATATATATATATATATATATATATATATATATATATATATATATATATATATATATATATATATATATATATATATATATATATATATATATATATATTATATATATATATATATGTATATATATATATATATAGATATATATATATATATATATATATATATATATTTATATATTAGGCAATTTTGAGGTCATAAATCCGCATACGGAAGCAGCTGTTTACATGTGTTTCGGACTTGTTGGTACTCATCAGAACAGCGTAGCCAAGTTATGGTTGGACAAACTTGTCCTTAAGATTTACTTGATCCGAGGTCCGGTAGAAGACATAAATTGCCTCCGTGGCTTATGTGAAGATCTTGCTCCTTAACTGGAGTGTTCGAGCTGTTAGCTGCAAATGTGCGATGGTCTTTTACAAAAAAGGATTTCGATTGTTTTGTTTCTCCATCTCCAAGTTTGTCCAACCATAACTTGGCTACGCTGTTCTGATGAGGACCAAAAAGTCCGAAACACGTGTAAACAGCTGCTTCCGTATGCGGGTTTATGACCTCAAAATTGCCTGATATCTTGATTATTCCCTGCTTAAGCCTTATTGTATATTAAGATTCACTTGGTCCAAGGTCCGGTAGAAGACATAAATTGCCTCCGTGGCTTATGTGAAGATCTTGCTCCTAAACTAGAGTGTTCGAGCTGTTAGCTGCAAATGAGTGATTGTCTTTTACAAAGAAAGATTTCGATTGTTTTGTTTCTCCATCTCCAAGTTTGTTCAACCATAACGTGGCTACGCTGTTCTGATGAGGACCAAAAAATCTGAAACACGTGTAAACAGCTGCTTCCGTGTGCGGGTTCATGACCTCAAAATTGCCTAGTATTTTGATTATTCTCCGCTTATATATATATATATATATATATATATATATATATATATATATATATATATATATATATATATATATATATATATATATTTTATATATATATATATATATATATATATATATTATATATATATATATATATATATATATATATATATATATATATATATATATATATATAGTTATATATATATATATATATATATATATATATATATATATATATATATATATATATACAGGGCTATTCAAATTCGAGTATATGCATGGGGATTTCGATAACGGTAAGAGATAGAGGGATGGTTAAATGGGGGCAAAGTAGCATATTTCAGAGGTCAGTTATATGGATAAAAAAAATCAGATCTAGCTCCTTTAGTTCTGGAGTTATATAGGAAAATTCGAAAATATCGAAATCCTTTTTTTGCCTATATCTTTTTATTTAATGAATGATTTTCAAAACAATTGTCACTTTGTCATTGCCACTTTTTCTAAGCTATCTAAATAACTGAATAAAAATTATATACAGGGTGTCGTATAAATTGGGCCACCCTCAACTTTCAATTTTCAAATACGGACCTGTATTTTTTATTGCATTTTTTTGAATGCCAATAGTCATGTTTTATATTGACGTAGTATTTTCATCTGAATTACAGAGTGTTCTGGAAATATTGAACTATTACCAGTAAAATTTCAACATTTTTTAAAAATTTCAGCTCGAATTAAATAAATATCATAGAATAAGGTATAAAATGCCTAGGATTTGGAAGATAATCAACATTATTCGACGAAAATGTCTTCTTCAAGAATTCATCTTCATTTCAGTTCACGCAACCCATGATCAATGTACGAAAATGCGAAATTCTTCCTAGTACGTTTATGTGCATATAATCATTGCTCAAACAAAAAAATGTTCGACTGGCAATCTTCATATTACAGACACCAATTTGGAAATATTTCATTGTTACTCACATTTTTCAGCTAATTCATGGGCATTCTGTTGCTATATACAACAATTTATTATGATTAAACTATTTGAATTCTCATAGTATGCTTTGGAAACTAAATATTTAGTTCACCTGTAAATGTCTGGAACGAGAAGATCGTCAATTCAAACATTCATTTCGATTATGATTACTTATAATGACTTATTTCAATTCTAGATAATAACTAAACATGTTCTTATGCGATAAGTTATACAATATGAAAACCTATATGATCAAATACAATGTTATGCTTGTGACAGATTATGTTTGTGAGTTCTCAGCAGAATACATACAACAGATCTTCCTCATACCTACTGAGGTGAATCGATATGGGGATCAATAATTATTTTACCAGTGCTACATTATGGTAAAGAAATAAAATGTCTCTCAGGAATGTTGATTTTATTCTATTGTTATTATGAACAAGTAGTGAGACTAGATAATCTGGAAATTCTGAAATTCATTTTTCTTAAGGAATCAATTTGCCCGATTCACCTCTCATTCTGTGATATTATTCTATTAGATTTGTTATGGAATTAAAAAATGATGAGATATCACTAGTATTAGTTCAATATTCCCAAAACACTTTATGATTTATATAAAAATAAAACGCCAATATGAAAGAAATATAGGTAGTTCGAAAAGTGAGTAACAATCAAATATTTCCAAATTGGTGTCTGGAGTATGAAGATTGCCATTGGAAGATTATTTTGTTTGGGCATTGAATTATATGCACATACATGTACGTACTGGGAAGAATTTCATATTTTCGAACATTGATCATGGGTTGCGTGAACTGAAATGTGGATGAATTCTTGAAGAAGACATTTTTCGTCCAATAATGTTGATTATCTTCCAAATCCTAGGCATTTTATACCTTATTCTATGATTATTATTTAATTAGAGCTGGAATTTTAAAAAAATGTTGAAATTTTACTGGTAATAGTTCAATATTTCCAGAACACTCTGTAATTCAGATGAAAATACTACGTCAATATAAAACATGACTCTTGGCATTCAAAAAAATGCAATAAAAAATACAGGTCCGTATTTGAAAATTGAAAGTTGAGGATGGCCCAATTTATACGACACCCTGTATATAATTTTTATTCAGATATTTAGATAGCCTACAAAAAGTGGCAATGGCAAAGTGACAATTGTTTTGAAAACAATTCATTAAATAAAAAGATATAGGCAAAAAAAGGATTTCGAAATTTTCGAATTTTCCTATATAACTCCAGAACTAAAGAAGCTAGATCAGATTTTTTTAATCCATATTACTGACCTCAGAAATATGCTACTTTGCCCCCATTTAACCATCCCTCTATCTCTTACCGTTATCGAAATCCCCATGCATATACTCGAATTTGAATAGCCCTGTATATATATATATATATATATATATATATATATATATAGTATATATATATATATATATATGTATATATATATATATATATATATATATATGTATATATATATATATATATATATATATATATGTATATATATATTATATATATATATATATATATATATATATATATAAATATATATAGGGTGTCCCGAAATTAGACGTCAATATTTCGACCTCATATTTTACTTCCAAAAATAGAGATAAAAGTTCATATAAACTAGGGTCCACAACTTCTTCGTTTTTAAGATACAGGGTGTTAAAGGTGAGGACCTGATGGTGATTTTTCGTGAATATTTTCGAAACCTGTGAAGGTGAGTGAATGAAATTTGGTATAGCTACGAAACTTTTTTCGCTCTATTCAATGTACTAGAAGTTAGTATTGCAATATTCTCAGGACTGCGTAGTGCAGGGGGAAATTGGCAAAAAATTTGGCCCAAATTTTTTGGTGGTTGATTTTTAGTGATTTTGACTTCAAAATTCGAAAATTTGAAGCTTTTTGTACAAATAAGGTACTCTTCTCATACTTCGCTAAGAAGCAGAATTCTCGAGTAAAATGCATTTGAATATTTTTTTACGAATTGATTTTTGTCCCGAAATTAGACGTCAATATTCTGAACACGTATTTTACATCCAAAAGTAAATATAAAAGTTCATATAAACTAGTGTCCACAACTTCTTCGTTTTCAAGGTAAAGACCCGGTAACGGTTTTTTTATGAATATCATATTTGATATCACTATTCTAGTCTAATGCGAAGTGTGGTGCTGCATTTTCTCAACAAGGTCGGCAATACCTAATGTAATCTTAGAAAGTGCGCAACCAATATATTCCTTTTGTATTAGAATTTGTCATTTTAAAGCATAAAATTTGTAGGCTATCCCACCTACCAATGCCCTCCCCTCCAATTTGGGAACCTCTGAACTAAACATTAAGGAACAATTATTTGAGGTTTACTTATTCTAACATTTAAATAAGATGCTCGAAAGGGTTACCCTGCTCATGATGGCATATTTGGGCTCTACGAGTAATCGCATGTGAAGCTTGCGAAACTTCAAAATGGTTTTGACTTACTTGATTCCTCGCCACACGTATTCTTTCACACAACTTCTCCTCGTTGTCTACTTCTGTTGCGTATACTATATCTTTTATACGGCCCCAAATGTAGTAGTCTAGTGGATATAAATCCGTCGATCGGGGTGCCCACGGAATAGGAACACCTCTTCTAATCCATTTATACGGAAATTACTCGTCTAGCCAATTCCTAATATTCACACCATACTGAGCTGGCCCACCGTCGTGCTCTGCCATCGCATAAACCACGTACGAAGTGGATATCTGATAATTCTCTATTTGAGAACCTCTGCATTACTACTGAATAGCTTTTCTCCCGGCAACAAGCAGCACAATTAAAAACTGGGCGGTTAATAATTGACAGCTTATTTTTCTTTACCTAGCTAATCAAAAAATTTCATTTGTTTCCAGGTCTGCTGCTTATTTTCTCTTCGATTTACACATTGAAAAGCAAAAAATCAATTCGTAAAAAAATATTCAATTGCATTTTTCTCGAAAATGCTGCTTCCTAGCGAAGTATGAGAAGAGTACCTTATTTGTACAAAAAGCTTCATATTTTCAAACTTTGAAGTCAAAATAATTAAAAATTAACAACAAAAAAATTTATGCCAAATTTTCCGCCAATACCCCCCTGCACTACGCACTCCTGAAAATATTACAATACCACCATTAAGTACATTAAATAGAGCGTAAAAAGTTTCGGGACTGTATCAAATTTCATCCAATTACTTTCAGAAGTTTCGGAAATTTTCACGAAAAAATACCATCAGGGCTTCTCCTTTAACACCCTGTATCTTAAAAACGAAGAAGTTGTGGACCCTAGTTTATATGAACTTTTATCTCTATTTTTTGAATTAGAATACGTGGATGAAATATTAACGTCTAATTTCGAGACACCCTGTATATATATATATATATATATATATATATATATATATATATATATATATATATATATATATATATATATATATATATATATAAATATATTAATTATAGCTGGGTATTCGGCAAGGAGTTATGATCTAAACAACCAAATTTGTCTCAGTCGACGTTTCGACTCTTTATTGAGTCTTCCTCAGGACATCTACAATTTAAAAAGAATGACAAAGAATGTTACATCGAAACAGTTCGTCTTATATATATAAAAAACAACAAAATTGCTTGTATACAACAGTTTCTTTGAGTTCTAGTTCCTGCAATTTACAAGGAATATACAACAAAAACTCATTCAAAACCGAAAACATGTTAAAATAACGTGAATAAAGCTAAGAAACAGAAATAAATGGGCTCGAAATATCAACTAAGCCAAACATAACCTTCGTGAGGTTATGTTTGGCTTCTCGCTTCGAAATTATCAAATTAATAGACAATTTTTACTCCAAAAACAATGAGCTGTTGTAGAGTTGTGTCATGTTATGGGCCTTACAACCTAACTGTTTGTAAGTATTTGATTAAATTTTGGCATTTGTTTTTGAGTTTCAGTCAGATTTTTATACCATTTAGTTGATATTTCGAGCCCATTTATTTCTGTTTCTTAGCTTTATTCACGTTATTTTAACATGTTTTCGGTTTTGAATGAGTTTTTGTTGTATATTCCTTGTAAATTGCAGGAACTAGAATTCAAAGAAACTGTTGTATACATGCAATTTTGTTGTTTTTTATATATATAAGACGAAGTGTTTCGATGTAACATTCTTTGTCATTCTTTTTAAATTGTAGATGTCCTGAGGAAGACTCAATAAAGAGTCGAAACGTCGACTGAGACAAATTTGGTTGTTTAGATCATAACTCCTTGCCGAATACCCAGCTATAATTAATATATTTTTTAAAAAACCATCGGCAGTTACTTACTTAATTGTATATATATATATATATATATATATATATATATATATATATATATAAATATATATATATATATATATATATATATATATATATATATATATATATATATATATATATATATATATATATATATATAAATATATATATATATATATATATATATATATATATATATATATATATATATATATATATATATATATATAAAATATAAATTTGGTTCTAGAACCTGATGGCTTCTAAAAATTTTTGAAATTTTGTATTCGGCTCTCGCTGGTTCATCAGTATTTTTCAAAGCTAAAATAGATTCAACAGCACATATTTCTTTCGCGTTTTTATTATTACTATTTGGAATGAATTTATGTCCTTTTTCTAACAGACTGACTTCCGAATTAGAAAATTCAATATCGCTGTAGTCTATGATTCTGTCACTGAATTCTCGGGATCTTTCTGATTAATGCATATTTGAGTCTAACGTTACTTTTTGATTTTGTTTGAGAATGTTTAGTTTTTTGTATTGATTTTAGAATTTTTCAAATATAAGTTCACTAATGTCACCTTAAACATGATCATAGGAATCAAATTCTAAAGGATGAAGTTTATAAGTTAATTCAGCATGTATTACCTCAATATAATTCTGTATAACATCTCGTTTCTTGAATAGATATCTATATTATTCTTTCAACTAGATTGTTTGGGCCACTCTTGTAGCTTTTCTGGCGGCTGTGGTTGAAGACTTCGTTGTTACTCTTACATAGTTAGGAATGAGATTATTCCTCAGGTACTCTTGGTTGAACCATATATTTTGACTACACAAACTGTATTTAGTTCTCAACCTTCGGACGGCTTGGATGGCTTCACTTGCACTTTTCAAATATTTGATGGATTCCGTTGTTACTACGTGATAATTAAACATGATGAACAAATACAAATCTTGAATTTACTATGTTTATTATCACAAAAATACTTCGAAAAATATAACACGGCGATTGCAATTTCGGTCACTAGAACATCATCGGGCAGATTGAGTTTAGAACTGCTTGTTAGATTCGATGTTGATAATATGTTCTCCAATATACCAGCAGATGAGTGTTTATCACTTGTCTTAGATATTTTGCAACAATCCACTATGTATATTATTGGAATAAATGATATTATTTTCTCATTAGATATATGTCTTAGTCAAAATTACTTCCAATTTGATAACAAAATTTTTGAACAATCTAGTGGGCTGGCTATGGGTTCCTCCTTAAGTCCGCTTATTGCAGACATTTTCATGCCACATATAGAGAACATAATATTCAATTCTAAAGAGCATCACATGTGAGTTGTTAGCATAGATACGTTGATGATATAGTTGCTTGTTTTAAGGGCACCGCGAGACAATTAGATCCGTTTTTGAATTATATTAATAAATATATTAATAGCATAAATATAGAAAACCAACTTTCACGGATATATGTATTCCGTCGGATTCAAATCATCCTCTTTCCCACAAACATTCAGCTTTTAACTTTATGATCCACAGAGCGTTTTCAATTCCATTATCCGTACAAAATTTAGTTTGATAGATAAAATGATAAACAAGAAACGTAGTCAACTAGCGTACAACAGCATATATCCTCAATCGAAAATATAAAAAGTTGTGAAATGTAAGTAATATTAATATTGCTTTCAAACCTAAGACAAAACTCTCAGGATTTTTATCCAATGCCAAAGATGTCACTTCAAAATTTGAAAGTTCAGGAGTTTATAGGTTGATTTGTCCTGTATGTAAAGGAGTGTATAAAGGTCAGACTGGTCGATCGTTCACGACAAGATTTAAAGAACACCAACAAGCTTTTTTGAAAAATAAAACGGATTCATCGTTTTCAAATCATTGCCGTGAAAACCACCACCCGTTTCCTCAAATAGATAACTTTCAAGTTATGCACAAATTACCGAAAGAAACCAAACTTACTTACTTAGAATCATTAAAAAATTTGAAACTCAATCATTATGCAAAAGATATCTTGCTGAACGACCAGATTGACTTGATATATTCTCCTTTACACTCTATTTAGTGTATTCAAACAATTATGATTTTTCTAAGAACATTTCATTGTACCAATTTGGGAAATCCACTTCTATTAGCCCTTCTTGAAATGTGTTCCTCTTGTCTATTTAGGTAGGTACCTGCAATAATTCTTTCCCACCCGTAAGCGCAAATCTATGATTATGTATTCAGTTCTTAACTCAATCTGCCCGATGATGGTCTAGAGACCGAAATTGCATCACGTTAACACGTAGTAACGACGGATACAATCAAATTTATATTATATATATATATATATATATATATATATATATATATATATATATATATATATATATATATATATATATATATATATACGTTGACACTACGTGTTAACGTGATGCAATTTCGGTCTCTAGACCATCATCGGGCAGATTGAGTTAAGAACTGAATACATAATTCATTATAGATTTGCGCTTACGGGTGGGAAAGAATTATTGCAGGTACCTAAATAGATAAGAGGAACACATTTCAAGAAGGGCTAATAGATGTGGATTTCCCAAATTAGTACAATGAAATGTTCTAAGAAAAATCATAATTGTTTGAATACACTAAATATAGGAGAATATATTAAGTCAATCTGGTCGTTCAGCAAGATATCTTTTGCATTATGTTTGAGTTTCAAATTTTTTAATGATTCTAAGTGAGTAAGTTTGGTTCCTTTCGGTAATTTGTGCATAATTTGAAAGTTATCTATTTGTGGAAACGGTTGGTGGTTTTCACGGCAATTATTTGAAAACGATGAATCCGTTTTATTTTTCAAAAAAGCTTGTTGGTGTTCTTTAAATCTTGTCGTGAACGATCGACCAGTCTGACCTTTATACACTCCTTTACATACAGGACAAATCAACCTATAAACTCCTGAACTTTCAAATTTTGAAGTGATATCTTTGGCATTGGATAAAAATCCTGAGAGTTTTGTCTTAGGTTTGAAAGCAATATTAAGATTACTTACATTTAGGTATGACATTAGCAACTTTTTCTATTGGAGGACCAAAATATGTTAAAGATGTGAATTTTTGATATTTTTCTACTTTCGATTGAGGATATATGCTGTTGTACGCTAGTTGACTACGTTTCTTGTTTATCATTTTATCTATCAAACTTGTATGAAAACCATTATTTGAAGCAATTATTTTTATAGTAGAAATTTCTCTTGCTAAATTTGGTACGGATAATGGAATTGAAAACGCTCTGTGGATCATTAAGTTAAAAGCTGAACGTTTATGGGAAAGAGACTGATTTGAATCCGACGGAATACATATATCCGTGAAAGTTGGTTTTCTATATTTATGCTATTAATATATTCATTAATATAATTCAAAAACGGATCTAATTGTCTCGCGGTGCCCTTAAAACAAGCAATTACATCATCAACGTATCTATGCTAACAACTCACATGTGATGCTCTTTAGAATTGAATATTATGTTCTCTATATGTGGCATGAAAATGTCTGCAATAAGCGGACTTAAGGAGGAACCCATAGCCAGCCCACTAGATTGTTCAAAAATTTTGTTATCAAATTGGAAGTAATTTTGACTAAGACATATATCTAATGAGAAAATAATATAATTTATTTCAATAATATTCATAGTGGATTGTTGCAAAATATCTAAGACAAGTGGTAAACACTCATCTGCTGGTATATTGGAGAACATATTATCAACATCGAATGTAACAAGCAGTTCTTAACTAAATCTGCCGGATGATGGTCTAGTGACCGAAATTGCAATCGCCGTGTTATATTTTTCGAAGTATTTTTGTGATAATAAACATAGTAAATTCAAGATTTGTATTTGTTCATCATGTTAAATTATCACGTAGTAACGACGGATTCCATCAAATATTTGAAAAGTGCAAGTGAAGCCATCCAAGCCGTCCGAAGGTTGAGAACTAAATACAGTTTGTGTAGTCAAAATATATGGTTCAACCAAGAGTACCTGAGGAATAATCTCATTCCTAACTATGTAAGAGTAACAACGAAGTCTTCAACCACAGCCGACAGAAAAGCTACAAGAGTGGCCCAAACAATCTAGATGAAAGAATAATATAGATATCTATTCAAGAAACGAGATGTTATACAGAATTATAATGAGGTAATACATGCTGAATTAACTTATAAACTTCATCCTTTAGAATTTGATTCCTATGATCATGTTTAAGGTGACATTAGTGAACTTATATTTGAAAAATTCTAAAATCAATACAAAAAACCAAACATTCTCAAACAAAATCAAAAAGTAATGTTAGACTCAAATATGCATTAATCAGAAAGATCCCGAGAATTCAGTGACAGAATCATAAACTACAGCGATATTGAATTTTCTAATTCGGAAGTCAGTCTGTTAGAAAAAGGACATAAATTCATTCCAAATAGTATTAATAAAAACGCGAAAGAAATATGAGCTATTGAATCTATTTTAGCTTTGAAAAATACTGATGAACCAGCGAGAGCCGAACACAAAATTTCAAAAATTTTTAGAAGCCATCAGGTTCTAGAACCAAATAAGTATTCAGATGACATAAAATCCTTGAAACAGAAAATCGAAATTAATAATTTAACTATCCCTGAAGCAGATAAATCTGATGCGATAGTAGTTCTCTCAATAAAAGATTATGTTTCCAAAATGAATAATTTTCTCCAAACCGAACAAATTAAACAAATATCAGTCGATCCAACAAATAAATTTCAAAAAACTGTTAGACAAGCCCTTCGGGAAATTTTTCCAAATACACTATCAGAACCGAATTTTTCAATAATAAATATGTACCCTGGAACTCCCAAGCTTTACGGATTAATAAAAAACCACAAAGAAAATAGCCCAATACGACATGTAGTTTCTCACATAAATAGCCCAACGTATAAATTAGGAAAAGATCTGAATTCTACATTCAGAAAATTAACTAATTTCACTCCAAAATATACAGTAAAGAACTGTGTTGATTTAGTACAGAACCTGGAACACTTTGTAACTCCTACTAACTCTTTTCTTGTTAGCTTCGATGTTGATAATATGTTCTCCAATATACCAGCAGATGAGTGTTTACCACTTGTCTTAGATATTTTGCAACAATCCACTATGGATATTATTAAAATAAATGATATTATTTTCTTATTAGATATATGTCTGTAATATACTTTTGTTATCAATATATTAATATTGTCAAATTAATGTGACAGATTTTGCTGATTAAAGCCTTTAGTTCAGAATAGGTATTTATTACAATTCAATCAGCAAATTTCAAAAAAAATCTATATGGAGAAGTTTTTACGTCCTGATATATTCGAATCCGATCCAAATTCGGCTAACGCCAGCAAAGAATGGTGCTACTGGTTCAAGACTTTTCAGAATTTCCTAGAGACTGCAGATTCGAAAAAACCAGAAAAACAATTATCGGAAACTAATGAACTCAAACTATTGATAAACTATGTGTCTCATTCAGTGTATCAGTATATTAGCGAATGTACAAGTTATCATGAAACTGTGAAGATTCTACAAAAAATGTACGTAAAACAAGCCAACGAAGTATTTGCAAGACATTTGCTTGCCACGAGAAGACAACAAGATGGGGAAAACATAGATCAGTATGTACAGGCTTTGAGATTGCTTAGTAAATATTGTAATTTCAAACCAGTCATTGCTGAACTAAACAAAAATGAGTTCATCCGTGATGCTTTCATAAATGGTTTACTCTCAACCTCCATACGTCAACGATGGTTAGAACAAAACATATTGGAGTTAGAATAAGCAATTTCCCTATCATGCTCCTTAGAAAATGCTCAAAATAATTCAGATTTATATTACTCTAATTCCGACCGAGTTAATGCATGTACATCCAATGAAAATATAGAAACAGAGAACAAAAGCGATATCATGTCTGCTGCTACTGTGTCCTCTCAAAAATGCTTTTGTGGCAACAATAGACACTCTCGATCCATTTGTCCTGCTTAGGATCAAATGTGTTAATTCTGTGAAAAAATGGGTCATTTCTTGAAGGTTTGCATGAAGTTGAAAAAACCAATAAAGAATAATGCTTGCACATTCGCTTCATCTACTTATCCATACAGTTTGTCAAGAGCATTACTCCATGCTAGAATCAACAATATTCCTGTAAAATCTTTGATAGTTACTGGAAATTCTGATAGCTATATAAATTACAAATGCAACTTCGAATCAACTAAGAATTAATCATACTGACGGCCAAGTGTCAATGGCTGCATTTCATTATCCTTATGATACGAAGTCGAAACTCACCATTTGCATTGGATGAAGTGAAAAGAAATACACGAGCATGTCAGTTATGTGCTGAAATTGAACCAAATTTTTTGAATAATGCTGATGGACATCTGATAAAATCATCTTCTCCTTTGGAGCGTATAAATATAGATTTTAAAGGGCGGCCTCTGCCGAGTACATCACAAAATAAATATCTTCTCACAATAGTAGATGAGTACTCACGATTTCCATTCGCGTTTCCATGTCCAGATAAGAGTTCCCACACAATAATCAATTGTCTTTGTCAACTAGTCAAATGGGAAATTGTATTATGAGATGCATTGTATTCTGTGCGATCCTTACTCTGCACCTCTATCAATTGTACACCGCATGAACGTATGTTCAATCATCAACGTCGATCCAGCTATGAAAAATCTTCACCATCATGGTTAGCAAATTCAAAAACGGTATTTCTTTAAAAAAAATGTGAGGCAAACAAAGTATGATCTATTAGTGGAGGAGGTGGAACTCATTGAAGCTAATCCAGAATATGCTCTAGTGCGTCATCAAAGTGGAAGAGAATCTACCGTTTCTCTTAAACATCTAGCACCCGAGGAGATATGACTTTCATATCGGGTCCTCATAATATTGAAGATAAAAAACACGAATCTATTACTGAAAATTGTAATTGTCATGTTCCGGAATCTTCAGAGCTCCAAGCTCAAGAATCCCTTGAAGTTAATTTGGATAATCATCCTGAAGAACGAAATATCAGTTCTAAGATCATCGATAGTAAAAAAAAGAAGAAGATGAAGAAAAAGACGACCATACACTTAGTAGGTCTACAAGAATTCGACATCCACCGAAATATTTCAGCGTGTTACAAAGCGAATAAAGTGGGGGAGAATGTAATATACTTTTGTTATCAATATACCATTGGTCATTTGCTGATTGAAGCCCTTAGTTCAGAATCGGTATTTATTACAATGTCTTAGTCAAAATTACTTCCAATTTGATAACAAAATTTTCGAACAATCTAGTGGGCTGGCTTATGGGTTCCCCCTTAAGTCCGCTTATTGCAGACATTTTCATGTCACATATAGAGAACATAATATTCAATTCTACAAAAGCATCACATATAAGTTTTTGGCATAGATACGTTGATGATGTAATTGCTTGTTTTAAGGGCACCGCGAGACAGATCAGTTTTTGAATTATATTAATAGCATTCATCCAAATATAAAGTTCAAAATTGAAGAAGAATTGGATCGACAGATAAAGTTCTTGGATTTAACTATCTTTCATAATAATAATACTCTGAGTTTTGATAAATATAGAAAACCAACTTTCACGGATATATGTATTTCGTCGGATTCAAATCATCCTCTTTCCCATAAACATTCAGCTTTTAACTTAATGATCCACAGAGCGTTTTCAATTCCATTATCCGTACCAAATTTAGCAAAAAGAATTTTTACTATAAAAATAATTGCTTTAAATAATGGTTTTCATACAAGTTTGATAGATAAAATGATAAACAAGAAACGTAGTCAACTAGCGTACAACAGCATATATCCTCAATCGAAAGTAGAAAAATCCAAAAAATTCACATCTTTAACATATTTTGGTCTTCTAACTGAAAAAGTTGCTAATGTCATACCTAAATGTAATATTAAAATTGCTTCCAAACCTGAGACAAAACTCTCAGGATTTTTTGAAAAATAAAACGGATTCAACGTTTTCAAATCATTGCCGTGAAAACCACCAACCTTTTCCACAAATAGATTACTTTCAAATTATGCACAAATTACCGAATTGAAAATATAAAAAAATATTTTAAAGCAAATATCAACTGATTTGAAAGCTTTAAGCTCAGTTTTCGAACAGATATTTAATATTATCGAAAACTACAAAAAATCTGTGATTGTGGCCATGTCATCACCATTTAACAACAAAATAGGTTGTATATGAGAGTTCTTCCTCCTCAAGTATTCCAGGTGATCTTCTATATCCTGGTAAATTCTTCTCAAAACATGGAAGATTCTGTTGTATCTTTGATGGTGAATTTCGTAACATTTTTTTCTTCCGGTCAAGTCTTTAGTGACACTCTTAATTGTGGGTAAGTACGAGATACCACTGCGCAGCCCATAAAATAATAGCATTGCGGCTGCCTGTAAAAAAAATATTAGATGGTGTAAGTATATCGCAAAATAAATACTGTAATATAGAGAAGCAATGTTCTTTCATCAACATTTTCACGTGAAAGGATTACCAAAAATCGCATGATTTTAGTAGTCGAAAAAAAGAGGGTGCGAATTAGAATTGATTTTGAGTTCTTCGGGGTTATTATCATTTGGAAGCACTTCCTCAGACAATAAAAATGAAAGTAGTATTACGATTAGACAAAAACTCACTTTCGGTTACTTTATGTTTTTCGACATGATCCAAGAGTCCCTTGACTGATTTTTCTTTCACGTTACTGTCCAACGACGATAACTGTCTTAAGACTTCCTCTATCTCATCCCATTTAGACACGAGGCTATTTGCGGTGTCCTGGAGGACATCAAAATCCATATCAATCTGGTGATAAAATCAAAATGAATTAGTAAATGTTTTAAAATAATTATTAATCTAGATACCTAGTTTCCAACAATGATTATAATCAGATGAACTTAAAGAAAGTAAGTGAAAGCACTGACCCATAACTATATTTTGGTGGTATCTAGGTATTTTAATTTTTGTAAAAAATATACACTCATTCACATAATTCCATCTGAGGAACTCAAGTCATGTGTTTGTTTTGAATTCGAAACATCTAATGTGCCAAATTCACCTCTACATGAAAAGCACAACATTTTTATAATTATAATGTAGATAGATACTCTTCAAAAGACTTTTTTTCAATTAAATGAATTTGCAAGAAGTAGGTAGCAGTTTTATATTTATTGTGTAGGTAGATACTGTTCAAAATATTTTGTTTTAAACTAAACAAATATGCAAAAAATACCATTAATCAAGTACACGAATCTGAAACTGCAGGACTATACTGCTCATACCTAAAATCAAACGCTTTGTTGACCGGCATAATAATGAAATCATATATACCTACTTACCTGTAAATACCGCACAAACACAATGCAATCACAGTTATCCTTAGAGCTAAATTCATAAAATAATCACAAAACACTAAGACGTCTTTTAATTATCAATATAAACTATGCAATGAAATTGTCGCCAGTATTTTGATTGACTGAACCGAATTTGGGGTAGAAAAGATGTTAAGCAAGCGTTTCACCGACCAGCGACATTTCGCATATGACCTGTTCATTGTATTAATGTATTCAATCATTGTTTTACGTTTCATTCATTATATCAATGTATTGTACATTGATTCAATGAACCGCAGTCATTATTTTCTATTAAAAACGATCATTGTAATAATGTAACAGTTCATCAATAGTATGTGCTCGATTTTGGCGAAAAGCACTTTCAATGAATGTTTTCATAATATTAATGCATGATATGCATTATAATAACGAACAGAATTCATGTTATTGATGAATCCTCGTTCATTACTTACATGAATGCTGAAATTTCTTTAAATAATTTCGTGCATTATATCAATGAAAAAATCATTGGGTCAATGAAAATGAGAATGATGAATGCTGTTCATTAATATTATGACCAATATTTTTTTGAGTGTACTTTTGATACGCTGTAATGATGTATCATTTTCGGGGAAAATACTACTAAAAGAAGATTCTCACTATACAAATCATTTAATTGACCAGAACCATATACATAAAATGTGAAATAAACTATTTTATTTCTCTAAAATGTCTGGAATTGATAATTAATGAGCTTTTGCAATGAGTTATTCAAAGACCTTACAACGGAATTTATCCACGAGAGCAAAGTATTTATAACCTCATTAACTTTAGATGGAGCGCCTGTTAATATTACCATGGCAGAAAAACTAGGTGCAGATTTCTCTAACCCACTGAATTTATCAACAAGTTTTAAACGCCCTGTAATAAACTGTGAAGTATATATTATATTTCTTGATGCATGTCATATAATTAAACTTATAAGAAATTGTATGGCATCACAAACAGACATTAGATATGCTGATAAGAATGAGATTAAGTGGATGTACATAACAAAGTTAGTAGAAAAACAACATCTAGAAGGTCTGCATCCTGCAACAAAAGTGAAGATGAGGCATCTGCAGTGGGAGAGAGAAAAGATGAAAGTACGACTGGCTACTCAAACCATCAGTAAAAGTATCAGTGAAGCTATAACTTTCCTTAGGAATGACTTGAAAATTGATGAATTTAAAGATTCAGAGGCCATTCCTTTTAAAATTCAATAATTTGTTTGATATTTTCAACTACAGAAATCGCCTAGTCAAGTATCGTTGTAAGAAACCTCTTTCTTCAGAGACAGAATTCCATATTTTCAAATATTTTGAGGAGCTAAAGAATTATATTGTCGGTCTAACTTTAAATAGTGCATCAATTGTCAAGTCATCTAGAAGAACGGGATTCTTAGGTTTTCTCATTTATATTGACAGTTCGAAAAATATGTACATAGAATTAGTTAGAGAGAAGCAATTGCTAAAATATATTTTAACATACAAACTCTCTCCGGATCATCTTGACTTGTTTTTTGGGTCAATTAGGAGTAGAGGAGGTTATAATAATAATCCCAGTGCCAGACAATTTGAGGCAGTATTCAAGAGATTGCTCGTCCATAGCCAAATATACAGGAAATTCAATCAATTTGGAGGAAATTACTATTCTCACTTGTAGATCTGGTAGAATTACATCGGATGAGGCAGGTGAAAACATAGAGGAGTCTGAAGACTACAACATTTTTTTAGAAGAAACAAAGAGAAGCATTGAAACATATTACAATTAATCCTCAGCATGGAATCTCACTTTATATGCTGAGGATGTGGTTGGATATGTAGCAGGCTTTGTTGTGAAGGGGTTAAAAAAATTCGTAATTGCTTAAAATGTATTTATCTGTCAAAAACCGATTGTAGTCATTCAAAGCTTCAAGAAAGAAACACCTATGGAAGGCTTATCAAGGCAAGTCAGCTTGTTATTGAAACATGTAAGGCAGGTTAGAAATTCTTCAGATTTTTTTCACAAGACAAATCATATTTTCAATAAAAATATTGAAAATTTGAATGAAATATTATTAAGAAGTTCAATGAGAAATCTGCCTTTTTATATATATGATTCTTTTGGTGATCACCTTTACGACGAGGAAGCCTTACAAGGGCATTATTACACCATTATGTTGAAATTTAAAATTTTAAAAAAATTATTTTAAAATCAGAATATACCATGAGACTGTCAGAAGTCTTGATATATCGAAAACAAATAGATCCCGTAGGATCAACACAAAATTAATTCTATTCAGAAATGAATAATTTTCGATTACAAAATTAGTATTGTATATTTTGATTTTATAGTATTAGTGAATATTTGTTAGATTTAGTAAAAGTAATTATATATATTTATAATAAACCACAAATTCATCATTCTAAAATAAATCTGGCAATCCTAGGTACAGCAGAATCACAAATCTTGTTTAACAACAGTATGAGATCATTTGAAAAAACATATATATATATATACATATAAGAAGCAAAATTATTATCGGTTTAGCTTCTTATATATACTATTTCCCCGCAATAAATTTCTTCTTTATATATATATATATATATATGTATATATATCCATGAACTCATTCAACATTAACATTTTCGAACTATGTATAGTTATTACATAAGATTTATAGGATCTTGCACCGTATATTATTAAACTAAATTGAATGATAAACCGAGTTTAATTTGACATTTTCGCTTGCACCAAAATATAAACAGCATTCAAGCCGTCTTAAACCCCGCATGAACTAAGTTTAGTTGAACGACGTTTTATAATAAAATGGCGCAAGAGGCTCCTTAGCATTTTCAATTTTTAAAACAAAATATTCATTATTAATTGTATTTCAAATACCTCATTCTCATATACCTTAAAAAATGCACGCCTCTGGTAACACAAATGGTCGGCTGGGGAAAACAATAACAAATTGTGCGACGTTGTAGCAAGTTGGAATCATCAGGTTCTCTGTCTCTTCTTTCTTTGTCTTGCATATAGACAAAGATTGATACAAAACAAAGGATGATTTATGAATGAATGGTTATATCTATCCGTTGTAACGTCTTTGGAGTTATTTAACCAAGTTATGGTTCAACCCACCAAAATGGTATCTGCGGAAGACTGTAGTATGGTGGTATTTCAAATTAATAAATTAAATTTATTCTGAGTTGTTCGGAGTAAGATTTTTATACTGTAATGTATTTGAAACATATATGTTATTATACTCCACAAATAACTGGAATGCTGCCTGATTAATTCAGCGAGTATTTCACTGTTCAACTGTACTCCAATATTTAACTATTTATTTTTGGTGTATTAAAACAACGAACTTTTTCCAATTTTTCTTTTAAACTATTTCCATATTTAAAATATTCATATAAAAAATATCAAAAATTCAAAGTTAATTTTTTCACTGACACAAAATCCACGAAAATATTGTCTAATATTCCCTGGTTCATCAGATTGTATTGAATATTCAAGTTTTTTGAGCATAGACATCAATCAATTGATCTTTGGAAAATGTTTTCATTTTATTCTATCATTTCTCCTTCTTCTCGTGTAACATTTTGTAAAATAGTCCATTAGTATTCTGGAGTAGTATTCGCGGGTCATCAAATTCAACTATTTTTCCCTTATCCATAACAATAATTTTATCACAATTCTTCACAGTATGTAACCTATGCGCTATGATAATTAAAGTGCAATACTGAAACAATTCTGTGATTTTCGTTTGTATCAAAGAGTCCATTTCTTCGTCCATATTAGCTGTAGCTTCATCCAGTATTACAATTTTACTTTTTCTGGTTAAGGCCCGTGCTAAACAAATTAATTGTTTCTGACCTATGCTCAAATTTGTTTCTGCTAAGTTTTCGTCGAGACTTCCGAAATAAGATTTCAGGTTAACTATTTCCAGTGTCATCCATATTTGTGCATCATCGAGATTGTTTTTCGGATCGATGTTTTCCCTGACCGTCCCTGTGAAAATTACGGGATCTTGAGGAATTATGGACAAATGCGTTCTGAGACATTCTAAAGACATAGTTCTGATATTTTCATTATCTATCATTATATCTCCGAGGAATTCGTACATCCGGAATAGTGCCACTATAATAGAAGATTTTCCAGCACCAGTTCGTCCAACTATACCAATTTTTTCATGAGGATTTATTTTGAAATTCAAATTTTTGAGTACAGTTTCGCCATTGCTTTTATAAGTAAGGCTAACATTTTTAAATTCAATTCCTCCTACGGAAGGCCAATGTTTTAATTCGCGACCGTTCTGATTTTCAAGTGGTAATTTTGTGTATTCCAGCGCACGCTCAACACTTGTCATACTATTCTCCGTGGTCATCCACATTATAATACCAAACCTCAATAGCATACACATCAAGGTTGCCTGAGAAAGAACCATACCAACATCTCCTGCTAAAATACCTGAAATTCAGAATAGCGTCGATTAAATCACGACTGTCCAAATAAGAATGCACACTTTCAAACAATTTCATTTTAAACCTATTAATATACGATATGACTCTGCTGACACACTCTTATTCTTTTAACAAAAACTTTTTAAAACATTTTTGCAAATTTGTGGCTGACCTTTCATAATGACGTGTTTAATTTCGTCTTTCAAAGGTAACTGTATGCTGTAGATTGTTTTTCAAAGAGCTGGTTGAGCTAGACTGAATGAGTGTACATTGGAGATAGATTTGCCCTAGGGAGGGCATTCGTGAAGAGCGGACAAAACAATATAGCTCGATTAATACATAAACCCGTGCACACTGTCAATGATAAATGGTCTAGTTAGGGCGGTGTAATTTTTTTCTACTAAAGCAGTGCAAGTCTTGGCCTGTTTTTTGATATATTGAAATTTCTCTGAAAAAAAAGCTCAGTAGTTGGGTTAGTGTCTGTTATATTGAAAAAAGAAGAACTAAGAAAAAAAGTGTTGTGGTGGAGAAATTGGACAGTAAAAAAGTACAAAGTTATGCACGCTACGTTACTGCTAGAATTGAGCACAGGATACTGCCATACAAATATTATTTAATATGTAATAACAATGAGTTATTCAGAAGAGAATATAAAAAATAAAATAACAATAGCTGATATAATGTATACTCAGCTGTGTCTAGTTAGACCTCACAGTGGCCTCCGCTAGAGCGATCTAGTAGCTAAGTATTTGAAACCATCGAAGAGTGCTCTAGCTAGGCCTACTCTATGGTCTAGCTAGGGAAAATTCTAGTGTACAGGCACCTTAGAACAGGGATATTTCTCGTGTTGTTCGCATGAACACGTCATTTCATTCAAAAGTCTCACGGCGTTATGACGCGCTATCTTGGAGACCAATTCTGTTCTCGATGGCAAGAGATTACACGACCCAAGAATTGTTGCGTCAAATGAAATCTGTAAGGGTATTAATTGAGTTCTTCTGTCAGAATTCGATACGTGGTGCTCCTCGATATGTTAAGTTCTTATAAACAACGGCAAATCTTACTTAATGTACTGAGACAATATTTTACGATTACGACGTCGCTTCAGTGACATATCATCATAATCAAATCATGAAAAATATACAACTATACCATGGTCAATTTAATATATTACATGAAGTGAACAAGGAAAATTCTTCAATAATTTTAAAAAAATGATCAAACAACTTTCCAAGGGAGCTGGTTATATGTATTCTTCGATGTGAATTCTACATTCACAATCCAACAGTGAATTATAGAAATTGTCAAGTCATCCCGATTCGAAATCTGCATACAGCTTTTCCGTCTTATTAGACTTTAGCACCTTATTTGACTCGGAGTGAAATAACAAATTTGTGATTATTCCCCAGTACAAATCGTGGTCGGGAACACTATCTGGGTAACAACCCAGTCCTCCACCAAGGATATTGAAAACCAACAATTTACCACTAAGATCGAAAATTCAGAAATCCGTCGGGAGAATACATAATTTCCTGACATGAAATGTTTTTCTTTATATACTATACTGTGGCGTATGTGATTCTAAAGCATGCTAACATAGCGTTTTTTGCGTCGTTGGTGGAGGGCGCTCTGGGTTGTTATCCAGATAGTGTTTCCGACCAATTATTGGGAAACAACACTTTGCTCGAAATTTTCAGTTATCAGTCAAATTATCAGGCATTTTAAATTGTATGTTTTTACTGGATATATAATAATAGTATAGTATACATAATAGTATAACCTTTAACTTTTTTTTGCCAATATAATGCTCACTACGAAACATCACAATTGTAGTGGTCGTATCCAAAAATATGATGATTTAACAGTTCTGTAAATTTTTGTTGCCATATATTTTGCTATTTTGAAAAATGTAAACATAACTTAATTAGTATCAAATTATAGTAATCACTCCGTTTGAGTTCTGCTTTATTACTATTTTCACTAGTGAAATATAAGTCTAATTAACAAAAAATTCACTAAACAAGTGATATTTTTTAAATATCAGTATTAATTGAAAAACATCAAATATTTTCTCAAATTTTTTGTAAATATTCATTTTCTAGAATTAACAATAAGAGTTTAGTGTTTGTCTTTTTTTGTACTTAATGTTCAACAATAGTCTGGCCTCTGAATTTACTTTCGAAATTAGCTGAGGTTAGTACTATCTTGTTCAGTAAATCATGAATGAAGTTGTATTCAATCTGAATAATTCAATCTTCTAAGTAAACAAAAGTTCAAAAACGACAATGAGAAGAGTTATTTAATGATGAACAAATGTTAGGTCTCTTGAAATGAATGCTTGCATATTACCGCTGGTCATTCGCTGATCACATGAAGACATAATATGCCTGTTCAGACTAATCCATCCGTTAGATACACTTATAATGTATCTAATTGTCATCAAACTTTGAAGTGAAATGTCATTTTTGCTAATAATTTTCAAATAATTCATTGAATCCATCGTTACTAGCAATTTTTTTTTAAAAATAAAACAGATTCAAGGTTTTCAAAACATTACCGCGAATATCACCACACGTTTCCACAAATATACTCAGAATCATGGGCAATTTTCAAACTCAATCATAATACAAATGGTATTGTCTAGCTCAACGACCAGACTGACTTGATTTATTTCCCTATATCACTATTTTCATCACTGAAATTGAATATAATTAGCAAATAATTCACAAAACCAGTGATAAATTTCTAATATCAAAATTAATTGATAACCTTCCCATTTCTATCAAATTAACAGTAAATAATTATTTACTTGACGTATGAAAGAAACTAGTTTTCGCTCTCCTTTCAATAGTAAATGCTGGTATTAAAATTCAAGAAAAATATGGTTTCCTGATGTTCTGATCTGTACTCACCTGAACCAAAAAAGAAGAGTACAAATGTAATGATTCCAATGAATATGGATGAAGATGTAATTATATAAAATCCTAAAACTCTCGATGCAACTTCCCTGAGATGATTTGCTGAAATATAGACATCTAGATTCTTGTCAAATTCATCTTTCAAAATATGTTGTGTTCCATACGACCTTATTATCATTAGCCCTTCTAGAGATGCATTCGCATAACCAATAACGGGACTTAAAGCTGCAAATTGAACAAAAATTTAGCAAGTATTCAATGCCTTCCTATTTACTTTCACTTACTGGAATTACAAAGACGTTGTGCGCTCCTTGTAGTGGTTAGAACATAATCACTCACATAGAAGAACACTATACTGAGTACTATACAAGCTCCTGCTAAGTACAGACTAACAGTAGCTATTAGTATTAGACACGTAGGTAAAATGAAAAATACCTGAAAAATGAGATATTTGAATAGTGTACCTACTATATAGAAATACTTGATACTGTACCAAATTTTTCATTTTAGGAAGTTATGAAGTCTTTATATCCTGCATAAAAACCTTAATCGTTCTGAAATGATTCTAACCTATTAGTGCGACAAAAAATTGATGTGCTCAAATGAATTTAAAAAAAACAGTAACCGACAAATGAGGTGAGGACAAATAAAAAATTTTTGTATTATTGAGAATTCCCATACTGAAGGTTCTATAAATTCAGAAGTGGTGATCTCTTTATGTTCTCATTAGTTGTGCCTTAAACGTTCACTTAGATTTATATAGCGAGTGTGCTATTTTAAATTGAGTTGAGTTCATGTTTGTCTATATACTCAATTTTGGTACAATAACTTTATTATATTTGCCTGTAAATGAATTTGTGTGTTTCATCTACGCTATATTGAAAATGTGATCAGTACAGATTTTTCAAAGCTGAAGATGACTATTGAAAGTCTCCATAATATTCTACATGACAATACAATTATATTTTCCATAATTTGAGTGATCCAGCTGAATAGTTTCATAACTTTGAATGAAATTAATTTTGAATTTGGTGGTTTATATATTAAAGAGTGAATAATTCGAACTTACTCTGAAACCCTCCATTGCGATAAAAGGAATCATTTCGTCCATGATGAAGAGATCCTTAGAAAATCTGGTCAAGACATGTCCTATCATATGAGTGTCGAAGAAATACATACACCCTTGCAGAATATTAGTCAGCATACTCTTGTGCAAGTTGTTGGACACTTTCATTGTGTAGTAGTAAGTTGAGAAACATCTTACTACTATAAAAATTGTCGAAAATATCATAGAGCCAACATACAGTCCAAACATATCCACGACAAAAGGCTTTGAAGTTGGTTTGAGTTTTTCTGTCGAATTTATGGAAAGAAAATCCATTGTTTTAGGCAATGTAGAACGGAAGTCATCTGTGGTAAAGATTGTTGAAGCGTCAAAGGAGGTATTGAGTTTGCCTGAATTATTTATAGGAAAAATATTCATTGTTGCAGGCGATGTAGAACGGGAGTCATCTGTGGTGAAGATTGTTGAAGCGTCAAAGGAGGTATCAAAGTTGGCTGAATCATTTATAGTAAGAAAATTCATTGTTCTAGGCGATGTAGAACGTAAGTCATCCGTGGTGAAGATTGGTGAAGCTCCGAGTGAGGTATTGAGGTTTACTGTCTTATTTATTGACCCACTTTGCTGATTGACCCTGAAAAAGTTTTTAATAGGAGCATTGAATGTACTTATATATATATATATTTACTTGCATTTTTTAGCATCCAAAAGATCATTTGAGTTAGGAAAACAACTTGAAATTCATGATTTTCTCAAAAATGTTGATGGATCAAAATGCAAGGCATGCAGAATAATTATTAAAATACATACATATATATATATATATATATATATATATATATATATATATATATATATATATATCTATATATGTATAAATATGTATATGTTTATATATATTCATCTTTATATGAATACAAATAATCCTGAATAAAAGTTTTTTCAAGAATTGAAATTTTGTAAAAATCAAAATTATCTAAACCTAACTCTGAATGACCCATGTGTTGGACCTTCTGATTCCATCAAAATTTGGGTGTATTCAACACAATTTTTTCAAATTTCGGCACTCTAGGCATATTTGAAGGAGGTATACAGCGAAAAAACCGATTTTGCATGATTTTGATCCTCCATAGCTTTCCCAAATTGAGTGTAAAAGTTGAAAAACTCAAGCTGGTGCTATTTTTATGTAGAAATTCCGCGAGTTCGTTTTCCAACATTGCACTCCTCTAGAGCCCCTACAAATTCAGTTAGAAAGCTTCCCATCGCCGCCATTTCATGTAAATATTTCATAACTTTTTGTGGTTTACACACAAAAATGAATAAAAACACTACTTTATTGGCTGTTCTTCTGCTCATGTATTTTTTGTCTTAGAATTCATTAAATAGTGAATTTATTTATTCAATTTCATTTAGTTTAATGATTCTAAAGTCATATTTTGCCGCAGAGTCCTTCATAAGTATTTATCCTTTTGGGGATCATGTTCATGAAAATTTGTTTTATTAAGAAAATAAGGAAGTTGAGTTTTGAGTTTTCATGTTTGTATGTTTTGATTCAATAAAATTCTCAATTTGAGCTGTTAACAAATTAATTGTATAAGGAGACAGAAGAATGATTCCATAATTCAATAAATATTATTAAAATAACAAAACAGATTGTCGGTCTGATATATCTTGATAATTTCATGGAAATGAAACTTATGCGCTCTTAATATGTTCATTAAACTACTTACCATGCGCTCATAAATTTCTCTCCTAATCCATTGGAAGATTCACATAATATGTGTAGACCTAAAAGAGTAATAAGCATTACTAAACCCCCGCCGAATTTGAAATAACTTTTGTAACATTCAAATCCAATTCTTCCAATCTCTTTTCTTTCTGAGTAAATATTATCCGTTTCGTTCTTTTTTGCTGTGGCCAATAAAGTCGCACTTTCATTTGTTTCGCTGAGTTCATATTTATTTTCTTCACTTTGGATTTCCATAGTAGTCTGATCAACATCATCATTCTGGTATTCTTCCATTTGTTCAAATAGTACCCTAGGAATTGCTTCTGGTTCTCCACTAAATGTTATAGTATGATCTGCCATTATAACTACATAATCAGCTCGTTTTACGAATTGAGTGCTGTGCGTAACTAAAAGACATAGTTTGCCTTTTAAGTAATGTTTTATTACATTTTCAAAAACTTGGTTTTTGATATGTACATCTAAAGAAGCTAAACAATCGTCCAGAAGGTATATATCACTATCTCTATATATAGCTCTAGCAAGGTTTATTCTATCTTGTTGCCCTTTGCTCAGATTAGCTCCACAGTCAGTGAGAATGGTTTCATCCCCATTTGCTAAGATATTAAGATCGTGTGTTAAACAACATATCTCTAATACCTTCTCATATTTATTTTTATCATACAATTGCCCAAAAAGAATGTTCTGCTTAAGTGAAGAGGGAAAGAGCCATGGAATTTGACTTGCGTATGAAATTTTTCCTCGAACGCTAAGCTTTCCACTGATTGTATTGTACTCTTCAAGGATAGTTTTGAGTAGTGTACTTTTTCCACATCCAGAAGGTCCTATCAGGATATTCAAACCGGGCTTTAGTTTCACGTTAATATTTTGCAAAATTTTGAATCCTTCAGATTTTACATCAACTTTCTCTATCGTTATATTAGGATTCAATATCTCTACAGTGCTGTTATATATCACGTTATTTTCTTCACTATTTAAAATCACATTGATCCTTTTTGAAGCAATCATAAAATCAGCCATAGATTGAATACCCAGTGGGATAAATATCATGGCTGTTGATATTTTGTGGAAAAGTTGTTGAATGTAATAGACAATACCTGCATCTAATTTATTTCCAAGGTAAATATAAAGAACATATATTGAAGCTTGTGCTATCCTGCCGGAAACTACACCAAATATAATAGCAACACTTTTCCATATAAAAACGGATTTAAGATTTGAAAGTTCATTCCTAGAAACACAATAGAAATATATCCATTATAAGAAACTATAAAATTAATTCTACATACTTTCTTAGTTTAACGAGTCTGTCTTTGAAAAATGATTCCCATCTGTACATTTTTATGAGACGTAAAAAACTCAAAACTTCCTGCGTTTGCTGTAATCTTTGATCAGTTTTTTCATTGCAGGCATCTCTTCGGAGATATGTCATTCGTGAAGCAGCAACTAAAAAATTTCAATTACTACCTATCTTCCTTCCAAATCAGATGAGGGTAGTACTAACATGTTCAGAAAGTCAAGAATGGAGTTGCAGTTAATCAAAACACTTCAAACTTGCGAGTAAATTCGTTACTTTATAGACTTGTGATTTTCTCCTGACTAAATAGCCATTTTTGGAATCGTAATTCAATTTAGTGAATTTTTTAGATTACGATTATACTGCTCAATCAAAGTAGATTAAAACTTTTGATAAGTATGGCAGACATGTACAACTTGGTCATTTATTAGTGAAACCAATGTTTCATTCGTTCAAGTGATTTATATTAGATAATTTAACTTGAATAGCTCAAACATTTTTCTTGCATATTTGGTCTCCAATTTTCATATAAATTTTGTCAGTAGTGAATAATTAATAAACAATAAACTTTCAATCAAGAATAACGAATTATAGTAAATAACAAAAATTTCACTGAGCAATTAATTAAGCGGAAGTAACCTACCTTGAAATAACATCGAAAAAAATATGATACTCAATCCTCCTACAGACCCTATTCCAACTTTATCATATACGAAATAACACACTAAAATAACCTGAAAAGACTCCAAGATAAATTCGATTCCATATAAAATAGCGTTGTTCACTAATACAACATCTTTAACAATGCTTGTCACTATTTTCCCTGTAGATAATTCTTTCAATACGGAAATACTGAGAGATAAAGATTTTCTATATAATAAGGAGGAAACGGCTGCCTGCATTTTAATTCCAATTTCCATTTTCCATAGGGTGAAATGTTGCTCCCATACACCATTGAGGAATGTAATTCCTATTATGACTGAAGCATAGCATAATGCCATTTCTTGACTTACTTCGGTTTGATCCTTATTGAAATATGAAATGAACATACTCAGTGAGTACGGCATGGACCACCTGTAAAAGTTAGTATCGAACAGTTGTTTTTTTTTGGTTTCTAATGGAATGAATTACAAATCTTTACATGAAAAAATCTTTTGAGGTTTCCTTAATTTACTGACCATTTTCACAAGCCTGCTATTTTTGATAAATATGAAAATCTGACTGCAAGTTTGCATATGTATATATATACATATATATATATATATATATATATATATATATATATATATATATATATATATATATTTATATATATATATATATATATATATATATATGTATATATATATATATATATATATATATATATATATATATGTATATATTTATTTATATATATGTGTATATATATATATATATATATATATGTATATATATATATATATATATATATATATATATATATATATATATATATATTTATATATATATATATATATATATATATATATATATATATATATATATATATATATATATATATATATATATATATATATATATATATATATATATATATATATATATATATATATATATATATACAGTGATTCACGGTTTATAATACCCCCAGAAGTTTACGGAAAACGAGCCATAGTATTATTCTGAAAATGGTTTTTGCGTAATTTGCTCTTCTCCACCGATTTACAAGCCGTAACGCTGAAAATCAGCTACACGGCATTACCGCTTATACCAAAAAGGAGCAATAACTTTAATATTTGAAATGAGACACGTTGTATATTTTTTCTTGAAAGGGTTCCGAGAAATCAATTGAATTCCTAATTTTTTTCTAAATATAGCTCTGATTCAATGTTCATTATTGCAGTATTCAGATTTATGTAAAACTAAATCATAGAAGTAGTTTACTAATATCCTTTGTATTACATTTGTATCACGGAATTTGTTCTAAGTAATACATGGTCGTCCAAAAACTTGATTTTACCGGTAGATACAAAAAATGTGTAAAGTGCATTTGTTCAAAGTGATACCTAATATATTATCAAATACTTTGAAAGACAATTAAAATCCATTTCAAATGATTGTCATCTTCCTTTACCTAAATAGTAGGATTTTCGAAATGGACGTTTCTATAAAAATTGGATTTTATGGAATTTTTGTGCAAGACAGTCATGAAACATGCCATTATAAAATTTGACTACTAGAGGTGTAATAATATTGTATTTGCGAGTTGTGTAACTCAATTATAGCAGGAGCATTCAAAAGGTTCAGTGATTACTAACGCACATTTTCAAATTTTCATGAACAAAATAATCCGATTTTCATGGAAACTTGCTTTTATCTCGGACACTTTACTAGGTTAGTTATATAAATATATATTTTTTTATTTAACCAATTCAATTAAAACTAATCTATAAACAAGATTAACGAGCAATATTATCCTCATAAAATCTTAAAGCTGTAGTTTTTAACCGAGTTTCACCCACCAGTGTTTACTCATGGTTTCCTTACACAACACACAATGTGCTCAGCTTTTCACTCACTACACTAGCTCAAAAGGTTTAGTTCTTTCGAGTCTTCTCACTTTGCCGCGTTGAACTAGCAGCTGGATTACTTCAAAACTAACGTGATTTTGTAGCCGTTCTTCATGTTTCTTTGCAAAATTTCTTGCCTCCTCTGCCACTGTATTCAGTCCTATGTCTCTGTCGGTCAGTATTTATTACATACCGAGGGGAGTTAACAATACCTCGTAGTACCTTGTTCTGAAATCTCTGTATTATTTCAATGTTACTTAAGTAGGCACAACCCCAACGTTGTATACCATATGTCCACACCGGCTTCAGAACATGTTTGTATATCATCAGCTTGTTTTGGGTTGATAGTTCCGAATGTCTACCTAATAGCCAATATAATTTTCAGGTTAAGTTCAGTTCATCCCTTTTCTTCTTAATATGCTCTCTCCATCGTAGCTTCGCATCTAGGTTCATGCCTAGATACTTGGCTGTGTTTGCGTATGGGATCACATGATTGGTGTTAACTATCTGCAATTGTCCAGTGCGTTTATTGGTATAATTTAAATGCACTGTGTTATGTTGGTTAAGACTAATGTGCCAGCTTTATTTAAATATGAAAGAGATTTCAATTGTCTTTTGGAATATTCGATAACATAATATTGCCTTCCTTTTGAGAGAATGAACTTTTTACTATTTTCGTATCCACCGGTGAAATCACGAATTTTCAACGAGTCTGTACAACATAAAACAAATTCTTTTACACAGGATAAATACACAGGATTTTGGTAAACTACTTCTGAAGTCTATGCTTTTCAAGGATCCGATATACCCAGTATAAACATTTATTCAATTGGAGCTGTATTTTGAACAAAAAATAAGGAATTTCATTCCTCAAAAACCGCTAAAGTCAGGTGTGTTATAACACAACGCAGCGTAGAATATCAGACTTTTCGGTACAAGGGGCAATGCCGCAGTGCTGACTGTGTTTTGAATGAATTGTCTTGTTCTTCATAAACGTTTCTTTTTTTTTGTAGACTCATAATACATTGTTTTTATTACCGTCGACTGGATCTCTGATATTATAACAAAACTAAAAATTCTGAGATAAAATCACTTTCATAAGGGACAAATTCAATTATCAGATAAAAAATTCGTCACTATTATATGTTATTATCTGAAATTTAATGAAAATATTCAGTATAAAATATAATAGCTGAGTATTCTCAGATGAATCTTATTGGGACAATAATTAATTTTTGTACACTACCCAATCTAGTCGAGTACATTTTTTTGGTATTAATTTTATGTTTCATTATTAAATATTTATCATTAATTTACTATGATAAATAATGCTGAAATATTGTCTCCGATAACTAGAAGTTGATGGCAAAACTTTGAGCATCAGGGACCTATCCATTTGATCATTAACTCCATAATTTGTTAGATGTATATTTCATAGAAATAATTCAAATAACCGTACAAAACTACAGTTTTGGAAATATATGTAAAAATAGGCATACTTACAAGTAAATCATTTTGACTATTGCCTGTGATACACCAAGTTTCAGTAAGAATATTCCATAACAGTTCAGTAAACAAGAAGTTATCGATGGTTTTGCCTTCTTAGCCTTTTGGATCTTCCAATGTCTTTCTATTTCATCTCCCAAGTTTTTGGATTGAAATGTGTCCATGACATTGAATAAATCATGTTCTTCAATCTCTTTCCTTCTACTCTTACGAAGGAATCCTAATAGGTATCTGAAAGTTCACTAGGTTATGATACGATGAATAACTGTTTTATATAATAGAAGAAATTGCTGTATTCAATGAGTGGTATGCAAAGCTGTTGAATTTTATTATGATTAATTCTATGAGTTCCTTAATGGAATGTCTTTACCGTATTTAGCAGACAGTTTTTCGGCATACTTTTTTAATATCACATCCCAGTTCACACCTTGAAGATCCTGAATCAATCCCTGAAAGTTTGTAAATGCCTTATACTGATTGATCTTTCGTTGCATTCATTTTAAAAAATTGAAAAAGATAAGAGTTTTTCCAGTTGTAACATTTCGAACATATTACTTAGGTCACCAGAGGCTTTGAAATCTTTGTTTCGTAAGAGAAATTAATAAATCTAAACAGTTATACCGCATCGACTTTGAAGTTCGATTCCGGGTCTGATATTCTCACATCTTCTGATAACTCATCAAAAAATTGTTTCGTTATCTTCTATCTTTCATTTTTGAAAACAGTCGTTATCCCTCCTCTTTTGCTAGATCTCTGAACTCGTACAGAAACCATCGAAAGAATTTAGATTTCTTATTTCGCTCAGTCTATTCAAAAAATTATTTAGTAGAATGATAACTTTCTGTGAGTCATCATTTTGATGATGTAGAGCTTTAGAAACAGGATAAGTGATTTAGAATAGTGAAGAAAAAAAGGAGATGTTCACTACATTATCACATTCGTCAAGTTCGTCTTTTTCAATGGAAATTAATTTGAGGTGGTACAAAGTTTTTTTAGGACACACTTCTAAGAGCTATATTATATTTTTTAAATCAATCGTTTCTCAACATTAATCAGCGTTCCAACTATCGCAAAAAGAAAATTAAATTTTTCCAAATTATTTAAATAAATAGTAATTTGAAAAAACTAAAAAACCATCTCTAATAGAAAATCAAACTAAAAAGTAGATAATAATTTTCAATAAATTTAAATTAAAAATAGTGTAATAAACAAAAAAATTTCTTCTATTGTAGATAAGTGTGGGCGTGGGGATGCTTGTAGTCAATTGTTATAATATTTTAATGACAGTAGAGTCATTATTATTGCACAATTAACATAATCGAAATTTGGAGTAAGTAACTTCTTTTGTAAGGGTTTTTAAATTTCCATATACCTACACCCGACATAAAATTTGCTCCATGCCCTCTACATTTGAAAAAATCAATTCCCTATTCTTTTATGGTATTTGAAGTTACAGTTTTAAGTCCTTCGGTACTACAATCGGATACTGCTTATAAACCCCAAAAGAGACTCGCAGATTTTTGTTTCTTTACGTACATTATCATTTTTTGTGAGATGTATCGAAAAACTACAGAAATTTTGTCAATTCTTGAAAAAACTATATTCTTTCCGAACGATACGGATTGATAAGAACACTTCATTCAAGAATGATTCTCTTAAACGAACAATAATTTCGTTTTGTTCTAAGAACTTTATATTCGTGGTTCAAGAATGAATTCCTTCATTCGAAATTTTATTCATAAATCAGGAAAATCTTTTAAATAACGAATTTTTTTTCACTATTTTCCGAAAAATTTTTAAGACTTTTCTCTTAACAGAAATTGGGCAATACTTGAAGCAAGTCGATTATATCGAAAACTAACGTTTCCGCCTATCTTGATCCAGGAGAAATAAATTCTAGGACGAATTATGTGTATCAAGTAAATAAAATTCTTGAATGAAGAATTTTTGTTCTTCCATCAAGAGTCATAATTTATTAATTCAAAATTGAATTTCTTGTAATGAAAACTTCAATAACTTCAAACAAGAATCACATTTTGAAGAAAATAAATTTCTTGAGTGAAGATTTTCTTTGATCAGTGGAAAAAAAAAGAGATTCCTCTTTTGACTTCCGTAATTTTTGAAGTGAAAATTTCTTCAAGCACGTTGGACAATTCCTTATGGTTCGATTTTTTCTCGGGAAGAATGGCCTAAGAGTGAGACTGTGGAATAAATTTTAATGAATATTTGCTAACACACGTTCGGGGCCCCTGCAGCCCGGGGACCAATAAGTATTATTGATACGGCTTATACGGCGGTAGCTACTCCCCTGCTACTCAGTATATGTCGCTGCTAGAGTAGAAGATTAGCAAAGTTACTTTAAAAAAACGACCTAGAGTAACTACAGTTAGACTTCTGAAGTTTCAAAAAGTTTTTATTCTTGGCAGTAGGTAAACTATTCAATATATTATGCAACTAAATCAGATGATAAGCGAAGTTGCTTGTCAAGCAGTTATATACTTGAAACTATTCAGTATGATATTATGCTGCTATAGTAAAGAGTATTAGAGGAGTAGCTTGTGAATTAATGAAATGAAAGCAGTGATTGTAATCTCATAAGAATCAGATGTGGTATCTTCTGTGTAGGTATAATATGTAAAATGCAGGTCTCTAAAATATTGGAAATATATCGTGTGACATTCATATAATGTTTTAAATTACTAAAACTTGAGAATATCAAAATAATCAACAATAATAAGCAGGGATAACACATAATGAGGTAACCCATTATGATATGAACCAAGACTCATCTAGAATTAACCTCTGTTGTAAATCAAATAGATAATCGATAATGCATTTATGCTTCATTTTGCTTGTTATCTAATTGAAAAAATTTTAGTATAAAGATTACACAAAATGCTCCCATAATAATAATATAACTTGAGACAAATAATAAATGTACGATGACACTACTCGTCTATGATATTTTATCTTACAATATTTCTATCATCTCTTATTATGAACAAGGAATTGATATACTAATTTTTTTCACCATTTCTCAAACTATAATTTTACTCCAGAAAATAATGAATGTGAACCATTTTTGTAGATCTCTTTCAATATTAAATTTAGTTTTTGAGCAGAACTCTGTAGCTATCGACATAAACATTAGATTCATAATTCAATACACATTATTAGAGACAGAATTATTGCAATATGAAATGCTAGAAATGAAATTTTCTATAAAAGATATTCAGCTTTTAAGTAATATACCACAGCATCATCAATTGAAGGAATAAAATATATTATTTGAGAACAACCATTAATTGAACTATATCAAGGAACAAATTTACTGCATAATTGCAAATTAGAATATACAATTCAAATAAAGGTTGGCTTGGTTCCACTAATATTGCTATATTCACTCGACATATATGCTTTGGGCTATTAACCTTTTATAAAGAGTTTATTTATATTACTACTTTAATAAAAAGATATCCTGAGATATGTTTGGTCATCAGTACTGGGTCAGTTTTTGGAACTGGTTGACTTAATCTCTTGAGCTTCTAAAAAGTCCATCCTCTTTTGTTTTTCAATAAATGTAATATCTCCGATCATTGAATTCTATGAAATAGTTTTTCCTCATGCAATGTTCCGAAATTTCATTAACGTTCTTACTTTGGATGATTGATTTTTTATAATCATCTAATCGAGTACTGACGTTTCTACAAGTATGACCAATATAAAATGCATCACAATCAATACCTTAATTTATGTACACCACATTTTTCAAAGAATATTTGTCTACTTACTATTGTATTTATATTGTATTTATTTAACCTATTTCCAATATTAATTTGGGGACAAGGTTAAACAAGCTTTGTTTGACTACATTCTTAAAGTTCGCATACACATACTTGAGGAGTGATTTCCGTTGTTTTTTAAATATTAGTTCATCAATCATTGGCCATTATTTTTCGCTATGATGGTTCTTCTGAGATCAACAACATGCATCAATCTCAGGATTCTTCTCAAACTCAAGAGAGGAGAAGAATCATGTAAAATCTTTGGCTCATTCTAGTCGTATTTTATCCCATAAAATACATACTATTGCATGTGTATCGAAGGAAAGCAGTCAGGTGCGGGAGTATTTTACCCATCTGTTTTAGACCTCCTAGACCACGATTTTCAAAAAAATTTTCATGTCTGGTATATAAGTGTATACATAAATATATATATATATATATATATATATATATATATATATATATATATATATATATATATATATATATATATATAATTTCTGGTTTTTCGTGGTTCTTAAAATTGCCAAAGTCCACAGCTTCTTCAGATTGAGTTAGAGGGTTCAAACTTGTTATGTAAATTGAGTTAATGTTGAGAAAGTGACGTTAAGTAGTTTCAACTCCTTTCCTCATCCCGACCTGCTTCGCTATCAGTACACGATGCAAGTCGCGAATTTTTAGTCGTATTTTATCCCATGGAATACATTGTACTATTGCAGTGTTTCGAAGGAAAGCAGTCAGGTGCAGGAGTATTTTTCTCATCCGTTTTAGACCTCCTAGGCCACGAGTTTTGTTGATGTTGAGGTGCGTGTCTTCGTTGATTTCAAATTTTTTTTGTGCATATAATTTAATTTCCAATAATTTTCCAGTTTTCATATAGAAATATAATCAAACTTTAAATATCCATTGAAGCACATAAACACGAATTATTACCTTTTATTATTTACTTTTGAACATAGTGATAAACAAATTGTGTTTAAGCATTCATTCAGTTTATCAGTTGTTATTGTCTGACTGATATTGATTTATCCAATTCAATAAATGTCAAAGAAATTTCAATTTTTTCAAAAGTTTTGATAAAGCCACGAATGTCGTGGCGAAACATCAACTTTTCAATAAAATCGAGGTTTTTGAGATTCAACAAGCCTGTTATTGCTAATAATTATCAAAAGATTAGAAATAGTTCACAGGCAACAACAATTCGAATGAATATATATATATATATATATATATATATATATATATATATATATATATATATTTATATATATATATATATATATATATATATATATATATATATATATATATATATATATATATATATATATATATATATATATATATATATATATATATATATATATATATATATATATATTTATATATATATATATATATTGTTATATATATATATTTATATAACTATATATATATATATATATATATATATTGTAGGTATAACAGATATTAAATGATTAATAAAGTTTCGGCTCTATTTTTGGAGCCTTTTACAAGAGTTTCATCAAGAGTCTCACTACGGATCGTTTTGTTTTCTTTTCTTTGGCTGTAGTAAGTTCCAGCTCGTGTGAACGACTTCTCTTGTAAAAGGCTCCAAAAATAGAGCCGAAACGTCGAGTAAATTAAATTCAACTTTATTAGTCATTTAATATCTGTTATACCACGAAAAATCCCAACAAGCTATAATATACAGATACAAAACCAATCCAAATGAATATTATATATACATATATATATATATATATATATATATATATATATATATATATATATATTATATATATATATATATATATATATATATATATATATATATATATATATATATATAATATATATACATATTATATATTACATAAAATGAAATTGATTGTTTTTACAATATTTCTCTAAAATATCAAATAAAATATCATATTGAATTTCGTCGTATCATCAGTGTATCGATAGTTGTGATTATAATAGACTGGATTACAAGTACTTACGAAAATGTCAGTAACGATAGAAAACCAGCGTTTTGTTTAGGAAATGGTTTCCTCCTCAAATTTCTTCCTTTGTCCATCTTGAAGTTGCATTTACTTAAACACTCACTTTATGGAAACAATATATTTCTAAAATATTTCAAAATCAATCATTAAAACTTCTCAGCTATCAAAATCTTCGAGATGACTGCTAATCGAAATACGTAGTGGGATATTATACGTTATCAATTGAGGATCACTTTGAATACTTCTTAGTTGGCGATACAATTTATCAGAGATACTTTCCTATTGTGTCAGATTATGAAGATTCCATCGTTCAGCTTCTCATAGAATTGTCGTTAAATATGAGTTTTGTGTTTGGATCAATATTTTGAGTAAATATTTATGGACCAGTCTTCAATAATAGGAAGTATTACAATAATACTATTTCAAAATGAACAAAAAGAGTTCATTTTGTTCGTTATACAACATAAAGAACGAAATTGCATGAACTTGTAACATTGTAAGAATTTTGTGTTTTGTGTGAATTTCAAGGTGGTGTGATTCTTCTGTGAATAATTACGTCTCTACTGCATTTTTATTTCTTTCATCTCTACTGCATTTTTATTTCGAGATTATACAATACTATGCATTTATTTTTGGAACTTCAATGTTTGATTCTACTGTAATATGAGAATTTCGTTGAATGAAAACGAAGGTCAAAGTTCCAAGAGAATTCATATTGGTGTAATGAAACTATGTGGAAATAATCTAATTTTGAAGGCAATCCGCCATGTCATATCAAATTACTAAGATAATTTCTATATCCTCTCGCCTTCTCTTTCAAAACGTAGCGGTTACTTATCTTATCAAGTGATTTAAAATCTAAGTATTTCTTCTATCGAATCAATCATAACCACTATCAATATGGTGTTAATGAAGCTCCGAAAATATAAACTGGAAAATGATATTGATTATGATAGATAGGTAGATTATTGGAAAATCGATCCTTATAGACAATTATATAACATTATCTGGGATTAATCATATTGAACAAATTGAAACGTGTGAGTAGTAGGTAGATTGCCATCTCACCATCACTAATGTCGTATTATCTCTTTATATTTAATACAATTTCTTAACCTCCCATATCAATTTAAAGGGCTTGGAGAGATGCACAGAGACTGAAACCCTGCAATAAAACGCTTGGAACTTCAACATAAGAATTTCATCAGAACAGAAAATTCACAGAAACGGGCAATTTTCTTATCAACATAAACTCAATCATCGTTCTAAATTTCAACCATTTTACTGAATCATTAGAACCTGTAAAGCTAAGCAAAACTTAACAAATAGTTGAAAACGCTACGGCGCAACACCAACTAAATAGGAGTAATAAATTCCATCCATCTAACTCAATGCGGACAAGCAGCTCATCTGGGCTATATATATATATATATATATATATATATATATATATATATATATATATATATATATATATATATATATATATATATATATATATAAAAATATATATATATATATATATATATATATATATATATATATATATATATATATATATATATACAGGGTGTTCCAAAATTGAACGTACAAATGAAAAGGTGAGATTTCTTAAATAAGTTTAAGAAAAAAAAGTCCCATTAACATGGGGTCGCAAACGTTTCGTTTTCTAGATACAGAGTGTTGAAGTTTGAAGTTTTTTCAGGTTTTTTTCTCATGTTATCTACACTTTACAAGATATTCAACTGAAATTTCGCACAGATATTATATTTGAGAGTTCTCACCACGTGACATGGCAATTTCGATAGCAGATCTACAGGGTGATATTTTTTCTGGAACACTGTTACCTGTTTTCCTCAAGAACTTTTTTTTGGTATGCAACTGTTAATTTGACAAAAATGTAAAAAGAAGCTTTGTTATTATACTAAACTTTTCGTTCTCTTGTAGTTTCGTCGTATCTGCTACTGATTTCGAGAAAAAAAATGTTGAACGATTTTCTCGAAATCCTCGGAAAAATCCAAATTATGATAAGCCAGCTTACAAACTGGCCGTTTGTAAGCTGTGAATGAATTCATTATTAGTTTTTACCACGCTTAACTTCTTTTGAATTTCCATTTGCAAGACCATACATGAAATGCATGTCAGTCATTTTGGAATTCGTGAAATTCGGCATGTTTTGATATTAAAATGTGTAGAGGTTTATATTTTCTGATCAAATATTGTTGTGACAGTCATAAAAATCGTAATGAAAATAGTAGTTTACATTCAAAAAAAAAAAAACCCCCCAAATGCAACCACCTTTACTTTTCAAAACACAAACGTTCAGTAATTTGATGTCTCAAAACTGACACTGAATACAATCACCACAGCTTACTAACTTAATTTTATGATAATTTGGATTTTTCCGAGGATTTCGAGAGAATCGTTCAAAATTTTTATTCTCGAAATCGCTAGGAGATACGACAAAACTACAAGAGACCGAAAAGCTTCTTTTTACATTTTCTCAAATTAACAGTTGCTCACCAAAAAGTTCTTGAGGAAAACAGGTGACAGTGTTCCAGAAAAAATATCACCCTGTAGATCTGCTATCAAAATTGCCATGTCACGTGGTGGAAACTCTCAAATGTAATATCTATGCCAAATTTAAGTTGAATATCTTATAAAGTGTAGATACTATGAGAAAAAAACTTGAAAAAAATTTAAACTTCAACACTCTGTATCTCGAAAACGAAACGTTTGCGACCTCATGTTTACGGGACTTTTTTTTTTCTCAAACTTACTTAAGGAATCTCCCCTTTTCGTTTGTACGTTCAATTTAGGAACGTCCTGTATATATATATATATATATATATATATATATATATATATATATATATATATATATATATATATATATATATATATATATATATATATATATATATATATATATATATATATATATATATATATATATATATATTCCTATATATATATTAATCGCCTCCGTGGCAAAGTTTGACCAAATCTCCCAAACCGGAGAGTTCAAACAATAAACCACAAATGTGTGATCAGAGGATTTTGTTTGTTGTACTATTTTCATCTCCAAATTTTCAATTTAATGCTTGGCTACGCCGTTCTGATGAGGACCAAAGAGTCCGAAACACGTGTCAACGGCTGCTTCCATATAAGCGTGCTGTACCGATAATTCTACTCTACTTTTTTAGTGTTTTCCCACGACTGTTTTCTTTGTTGTTAGATAAATAGTACCCTATTATTAATATTTTCGAACATTACGTGGGTAAAGTTTTCTGTGATTTCCCTTTCCATCTAATAATAACAATTTTGAATGTTAATATTAGACTGAATAGCACGTAATAAATAACAAAGAACAACCACATCCGAAAAAAATTTTAACGAGACAAAGTAGTCTTTGTCTATTCAAATTCAATAAATGTCAAAGAAATTTCAATTTTTTCAAAAGTTTTGAAAAACTACGAATGTCGTAGTGAAACGTCAACTTTTTAATAAAATCGAGTTTTTTAAGATTCAACCAGCCTGTTATTGCTAATAATTATCAAGAGATTATATATATATATATATATATATATATATATATATATATATATATATATATATATATATAAATATAATATATATAATATATATTATATATATATATATATATATATATATATATATAATATATATATATATATATATATATATATATATATATATATATATATATATATATAATCTCTTGATAGTTATTAGCAATAACAGGCTTGTTGAATCTTAAAAAACTCGATTTTATTAAAAAGTTGACGTTTCGCCACGGCATTCATGGCTTTATCAAAACTTTTGAAAAAAAATTGAAATTTCTTTGACATTTATTGATTTGAAAAGAAACAGTCTACTGTTTCACTGAAATTTTTTTCGGCTGTGGCCGTTCTTTGTTATTTATTACGTGCTATTCAGTCCAATATTAACATTCAAATTTGTTATTATTAGATGGTAAGGGAAACCACAGAAACCTTTACCCACGTAATGTTCGAAATAGGTCCAAATTATTTTGATTTTGAAGAGTCAAAGAATAATAATAATAGGGTACTATTTATCTTTTTTTCAAAAATTTCTCATTGCGGCTGTGGCCGTCTTCAGTTATTAATTACGTGCTATTCAGTCCAATATCAACAGATAAGTGTGTTGATATTAGATGGGAAGGGAACCACAGAAACCTTCACCCACGTAATGTACAAAATAGGTTTAAAATATTTGATTGTTGTCTTTAAAAAGACATTACTTGTGATTTTGGAGATCACATGTTCTAAACTATACTTTCTTTCCAGAAAAATTGAAAATTCTATATGTTTAGATTTTGTCTAAGATGAGTTGTTGTGGTTAGAGTTTGTTTGTTGAATTAAATCTGCGTATATTGTACTTAAATGTTTGATATCTGTTCTATCATTTACGACTTCATTTAAATTTTTTTGAATATGTAACATTTCTAAAAATTCTCTGCGTTTTTGATCTTTTTCTATTTCTAAAATTTTTGTGCTATTAAAGTAGAAAGTATGATTCTCATTGTTTTTATGTTTTATTAGTGCTGTAGTTTGTGTTCTGGTATATTTGTGTGCTTTTAATCTTTCTTCTAAATTTTGAAAAGTTTGTCCTATATATGATTTATTACAATTATTACAGGGTATACTATAAACAACATGAGATTTTTGCAGAAGAGGTGTTTTACTTTTTAATTTAGAATATATTTGTTTAATTTGATTTTGTGCGATATGGGCTACTTTAATATCGTGTGGATTTAAAATTTGTGAAATTTTATTACTTAAATGAGGAATATATTGAAGAGGAATATATTTTTTGTTAATATTTTCTTTTTTTGATGTTTCTAATGTGTTGTACAGTTTATGAATTCTATTTTTAGGGATTTTCTGTATAAGTTTTATTGGGTAATCGTTTTTTATGAGTAATTTATGGACATCTTGTAATGTTTCATGTCTGTGTGTAGGTGAAGTAAGTTTAAGTGCTTTGTCTATATATCCGATTATTAAACTCTTTTTTTGTGATAAATGATGTGTACTGTTGTAGTTCAATGTTCTTTGTGAAAAAATTCCTTTTCTATGCCATTTTGTGATAATTTCATTGTTTTTGTGCATGAGAGTAATATCAAGAAAATTTAATGTATTGTTCGTTTCTTTTTCTAGAGTAAATTGTAATTTTCTATTGAAGTCGTTGAATTTTTTGAGAATATCATCAATAAAATCTTCTGATGTTATTATAAGGCAATCATCAACATACCTTTTGAAAGTTATAATTTGTTCATTCAAATTATTTAATACATTTTCTTCTAAATATTCTAAAACTAATTGAGCTATAACACTGGAAATAGGACTTCCCATTGCTACACCATCAATTTGTTGGTAGAAGCTATTTTCATATTGAAAATAGTTTGTACCAAGAGCAAATTGAATTGCTTCTATAAAGTCGGTTTTAGGAATATTTGTATAATTTTTGATAATGTTGTTTCTCTTTATACTAATATTCCAAATTCTTTAGTTCCAACAATAATTAATGACAAATGGAACATTATCAAAAATTATACAAATATTCCTAAAACCGACTTTATAGAAGCAATTCAATTTGCTCTTGGTACAAACTATTTTCAATATGAAAATAGCTTCTACCAATAAATTGATGGTGTAGCAATAGGAAGTCCTATTTCCAGTGTTATAGCTCAATTAGTTTTAGAATATTTAGAAGAAAATATATTAAATAATTTGAATGAACAAATTATAACTTTCAAAAGGTATGTTGATGATTGCCTTATAATAACATCAGAAGATTTTATTGATGATATTCTCAAAAAATTCAACGACTTCAATAGAAAATTACAATTTACTCTAGAAAAAGAAACGAACAATACATTAAATTTTCTTGATATTACTCTCATGCACAAAAACAATGAAATTATCAAAAAATGGCATAGAAAAGGAATTTTTTCACAAAGAACATTGAACTACAACAGTACACATCATTTATCACAAAAAAAGAGTTTAATAATCGGATATATAGACAAAGCACTTAAACTCACTTCACCTACACACAGACATGAAACATTACAAGATGTCCATAAATTACTCATAAAAAACGATTACCCAATGAAACTTATACAGAAAATCACTAAAAATAGAATTCATAAACTGTACAACACATTAGAAACATCAAAAAAAGAAAATATTAACAAAAAATATATTCCTCTTCCATATATTCCTCATTTAAGTAATAAAATTTCACAAATTTTAAATCCACACGATATTAAAGTAGCCCATATCGCACAAAATCAAATTAAACAAATATATTCTAAATTAAAAAGTAAAACACCTCTTCTGCAAAAATCTCATGTTGTTTATAGTATACCCTGTAATAATTGTAATAAATCATATATAGGACAAACTTTTCAAAATTTAGAAGAGAGATTAAAAGCACACAAATATACCAGAACACAAACTACAGCACTAATGAAACAGAAAAACAATGAGAATCATACTTTCAACTTTAATAGCACAAAAATTTTAGAAATAGAAAAAGATCAAAAACGCAGAGAATTTTTAGAAATGTTACATATTCAAAAAAATTTAAATGAAGTCGTAAATGATAGAACAGATATCAAACATTTAAGTACAATATACGCAGATTTAATTCAACAAACAAACTCTAACCACAACAACTCATCTTAGACAAAATCTAAACATATAGAATTTTCAATTTTTCTGGAAAGAAAGTATAGTTTAGAACATGTGATCTCCAAAATCACAAGTAATGTCTTTTTAAAGACAACAATCAAATATTTTAAACCTATTTTGTACATTACGTGGGTGAAGGTTTCTGTGGTTCCCTTCCCATCTAATATCAACACACTTATCTGTTGATATTGGACTGAATAGCACGTAATTAATAACTGAAGACGGCCACAGCCGCAATGAGAAATTTTTGAAAAAAAGATAAATAGTACCCTATTATTATTATTCTTTGACTCTTCAAAATCAAAATAATTTGGACCTATTTCGAACATTACGTGGGTAAAGGTTTCTGTGGTTTCCCTTACCATCTAATAATAACAAATTTGAATGTTAATATTGGACTGAATAGCACGTAATGAATAACAAGGAACGAAAAAAATTTCAGTGAAACAGTAGACTGTTTCTTTTCAAATCAATAAATGTCAAAGAAATTTCAATTTTTTTTCAAAAGTTTTGATAAAGCCATGAATGTCGTGGCGAAACGTCAACTTTTTAATAAAATCGAGTTTTTTAAGATTCAACAAGCCTGTTATTGCTAATAATTATCAAGAGATTATATATATATATATATATATATATATATATATATATATATATATATATATATATATATATATATATATATTATATTTATAGATATATATATATATATAAAAATATATTATATATATATAATAATTTATATATGTATATATATATATATTATATTTATATATATATATATATATATATATATATATATATCAGCCATCGAACAAATTTCTAAAATCATGGTCCAGGAGGTGTCAAACTAATTTTAAAACCTTTACTGCAACTGACTTGATTTTCGATTCCTTGTCACTCTTCCAATACCCTCTTATTCGGTTTTCACAATAGCAACGAATAAGCCCTTTTTAAATTCGGAATCGGTAGAATTGGAATAACATTTTCGATATAAATAGATTTATAAGATGTTTGAGGATGAACATTGAACATGAGGCGAATGTTTCGCTTCTGGCTAATGGATACTCTAAATCTGTGGAGCCAACAAACGCTTATAGTTTGAGTTACTATACACACGACAGTAATATAGACTGAATAAATCAATTATGTTGAATTATTTATGTATCGTTAATGTGAATACACCATTTTAATTCACCGTAGTAGTGGACTCCTAAGATTTTTATAGAATCTTTGGATAATAATAATAATGATAAAAATATATCTTTTTTATTTTTCATAAATTGCTGAAATATATAATATATGTTCGCAACAACAAGTTAATTAAATTCTATTCTCCTCTTTAAAGATTGAAAACTCAATAAATTGCTCTGCAGCACTCCAAAAATTCATTAAGGAAATATAGTTCACATTCCATAATAATCTTGAATGATTTAATTTTAAATTTTTTTATATCTTTTGTTCCTTAAACTCGGCGCGGAATTGTGTTGAATAATTTAATGCCCATGTAATGGCAGTATCTCGCTATCAGAGAAGTATTATGCCTGGGATAGAAGAATGACTTAATGCGTCTAGTGCTATTCTGATTCCTGTGTTCCTCAAAATAGTTGGGATGGCTACAGACAAACTGAAGAAGTTTGAAAATGTATATTCCTTGAACAGTTAAAGCACCAAATCTCCTGAAACCACCCCGACAGGAAACTCTGTATCTCAGATTCAATATCACACGAAGAACCTTTTTTTATATTTTAAAAATATTTACTACTAGAAGCGTTGCCCCAGAACATGATTGAATAACTATTAATACCCTGAGAACAAGAAAGTTATATATCATCTTAAGAGTCTCAAACGATATTTGTGATTTCAATTCCAAGACACAGTAGGATGACTGGTTCAATTTTTCAAATAAGACGTCAATATGACATTTCCATTGAAGTTGGGAGTCAAGTTGTCAGGGCCATCTTAACGGCAAGGCACACGAGGCGGCACGTGCCTTGGGGCATTGGCCTCAAAGGGGCATTACGCCAGTCCTAAGATGGTGAATTTTTGATGCTGAAAAGTTAAAAAAAGTGATTCGATTTCAAATAGCTTATTATAAATTTTCGATGACCTCTTGGGCCACTTGATGGTGATGTTTGCCGCAGTGGCGCAGCGAGAGGGGGGTGTTAGTTTAAATCTCGCCACAGAAAATTTATTTCCAAGAATTCATTAACTTTTAGTTATAACTCAACTATTGTTTTCTTCCTTAAAATTTCTTTAAAATTATTCGAGGAATTATACTGATGTATAAACGTTCAGATATTTCTATTCTGGAAGACGAAATTCTTGATGTCTTAGCTCTTCAATCTCGCCCTCTTACTATTTTATTATAATTAATGAGTAACTTTTAATTGGCATTTATTATGTTGATGTCTTTTTTGTTTATTGTTTTAATTTCATGAGTAAACTACTACCCACTGCCTTTAAATTTTTTTGTCATTGTCATCCATGATTTTTAAATGTATTTTATGTGTATGTTATTTGAGAATTGAGTATACTCACTACATGACAGATATTTTCATTATATTTTATTAAAAGTGGGTAATTTATATGTAACGTTACGTTTACTGTTCCATAATATATTTTCGTTTTTATACTCTCCCCAATTTTTTTTTGAAAACCCTCCCTAATACAAAATTCTGGCTGCGCCACTGGTTTGCCGAACTCAAATCAAGAAAACAACCTTATTAGGTTGTTTTGTGATTTTTGTATCCTACTGAGTACCATGTTAGGTTAGAAATGTAATAGTTTCCATAAGAATAATCGTTATTATATTTTTGTTGAATATTTGAATCGTTATTTAGTTTTGTGAATGAAAAAATATATTATTTTAGATGAATATAAAAAAGTTTTGGGGCACTAAAAAATCCGGAGCCTTAGGGCACCGAAACTTTTAAGAGAAGGGACTGCAAGTTGTACGCAGCACTATCTCGTACAGTCATATCCTTATTGTGATGTATTATAGTTGGAATGTCCAACGAAGTATTTATATGCGAAAAAATCAAGCATTCCATTTTGGTTGTATTGAGTAAACAATCGTTTATTTTACACCATTCTTGATATGAAATTGATATTCGACCAACTTGCAAACCAATGCTATAGTATCCTAAAATATCAATTTCAGTCGCCCACTAACTACATCTTTCAACCCATAATAAATACACTCAGTTTTTCGATATAATATAAGTGAATTAGATTTTAACTACATCAATCATTAAAAGATTCCATCAACACATCACATATCCTCAATAATTGTTCATGAGTTCATATCTTCACAGCAGCAGTAGTATTATCTGCGTATATTATTGTTTTAACCTTATCAATGCAACTTGGCAAGTCATTAACAAACACCAAGAACAAGAGGCTGCCAGGTATCTAGGTACGGAGTGCTGAGACACTCCTAGTTGGCAATGAAATTTTTCAACAAACATTTCTTTACTTGACATTCAAGACGCCATTTCTAAAAATTCGCAAATTTATAAACTAAGGTATGGGGCAGTCAAACGCTCGCGACAAATCGAAAAATGAAATCTGCTAGATGAAGACCTTCGTCTGAGCATTTGTAAGCAAATTCAATAAAACGAATAGCAGCAGTTTGTGCAGATCGCTTTGATCTGTACCCATTTTGACTGTCTGTAATCAAATAGAACTTAATCAAGAAAATTACCATTCGATTGAACAACATTCTTTCAAACAGAGATTATTATAACTGTTCTCAATATATCAGGAAATATCCCATTGGTAAATGAACAATTTATAAGGTATTCCAAATGATCAGAAAACGGTAAGGCTACAACTTTCAACGTCTTCATTAAGCACAGTCCATACAACTACTCTTTCTGTTAATAATCACTTCGATGACATCTCATTTTGCAACAGGAAACAAGAAGAAACTAAAATTTTGCATTTCAAATACGGTACAAATTTGTAATCTTGAGTTCACTAAAGCTTATGTGGCTTATAGTGAAGAAATATTCTTCGAATGCAACTGTCCTTGTATTCGAGATAACTGATCCATCAATTTTAGGGTTGATGGAAGGCATTGTGAAGTTCTTTCTATAACTTTATAAAGAAATAAAAAACTAACTTTTCTTTATAAAGTTATGAATATGAACTTTCACCAAGTAAATGCGAATTCCATTCAACGAAGTTCTTTCTATCAGTTTCATGGTTAGCAATTTCCCAAACCGTTCTGCCCCAATAAGCCTATGTATCAATGAGCCTTTAATGATATATACCTAAGCTTAATATTCTTCAGTTACAATTCACGTCAACTGATTTCAAACTATTTACCACCAAATATATCTCTTTCACATTTAGACCAGCTCTTGGAATTTCTGATGATATTCATCTATAAACTGTAGAAAAAGTCTTATTACTCATCCTTATTGGATAAAAGTCACCGATCGAACAGCTCATTATATTAACGAAGATTTTATAGCCTATATTTATATCAAAAATTAGAAAAAACTTCAATGAAGTCAACATTGCGAATATGCATGGCAAGTCAATTCAATTTAGGCAAAGAATACTCTCTAAAGTTTTTTACCTTCAGTTTTCCACAAAAAATCTCTCCAAAACAATTGAAAATAGCATATAATACTAAACGTATAAGTGATTCGTCGTTTTCGATCTTTGTGCCGCAGTACGCTTTATGTGCTAACTGCTGTAAATTTGTATGAACGATTGCCATAAAGCATACGTTCCGATCAGCGGAGCAGATCACCACAATTGAACATTCAAAGTTTCAATTTTCAAAAAATGTTCGATTTGGTATGCAATTTCAGTCGCCTAAGAGGAAAGATGCATCAAGTGGGCTCAGATTGATGCCGTCTCCAACGGAGCAAGTGATCACCTGGATGCCATAGGCCTAACGCGAATATCGGACTACCATAGGCATAACCCGAATCGGGTTCTATAGGCGGATCTATGTTCGCGAATCTATAATTCTGTGCGATTGAGCAACTCTTAAAGTTTGACATTTCGCCGAAGAGAGTGAAAAAGGCTACGTTCTAGACTCTTAAGAACTATTTTTTCATCGAAGGAATTTCATCCACGTGACCTCCTTTTGGGCCGGAGATTGGACGTTGTTACTGTCGATCGAGATCTTTCGGTACATTGAGGCCTAATGACTTTGCAGTAACGAGTTCCCGCCTAGACGAGACCGCACGATCGCCAGCTTCGATACTACGCGCCATAGGCGTTCCTTGCGACAAGGGCAGCCATGAGCGTAACACCAATCTGGGTTCGTCGACTTATTTTTTGCGAATCTATTGAAAGAGCCGCATTACCACTTTTGCACAGATTAATTAATAAATGCTTTATTTATGAAGAAATAATTTTGAAGTTAAACTTCTGTGCGCGCATGAGAGTAAAATTCTTACGGATAAAACGCCAGGAAATGTGGGACGTTTTTGTCCAAGAAGATGGAGAAAGCGATTGTAACCGATTGAGAGAGTGAGAAAGGGCGAAAGTAGCATGAAACACATAGCTATGGAGCGAGAGGAGGGAGAGAGCGAGTGAGAGAGAGCGAGAGAAAAAGGGAGATCGTGAAAAAATACACGCTTGGTTGATGTATTCGTTTAGTAGTTAAATACTAGTGAGAGGCTCCCCCGCCTATTAAATAGATCCGTGAAAACTATAGATCGATGAAAATATAGTTTCCGAACCACGATGAGTGCAAAGCCTGTCCCTGCCTCTGTCGGACGGTACGCGACGCGTCAAGTGCTGAGCCCGTCCCTGCCTCTGTCGAACGCAGTGTTGCCAGGTTGAAATATGAAAAATCCCCAAGACCAAGCGTAAAAAATCCCCACTTTTGTAGAAAAATCCCTATTTTTACCATATAGACTTTTTTAGGATTTTATCATGTAGTTTTAATGTTTACGTCGCATACTTATTGAATAATGTATTTCAGTTTTTTGATATTGATTTTAGTAAAAAAAAGTAGTATACAGTTTGGCTGGAAATTTGAATTATGAATTATTATAATACAATTGAGAATCATAAGTTCATCAGTAAGGATTATTAAGGATAGAAAAATGAAACAATTCATTGGTCAGAACCCATATAATAATTTGTAAAATATAAAATAATTTCTCTTTTCTGAAAACATTACATCAATAATAAGTCTATCGACAAATAAAAAATAAAGTGCAAAAATATTCAGTCAAATGAGATCGTTACACATTGTCATTCTTTAGAATACATAGAATTATTATGTTTTTCCAATAAACCCTTCAGTACTGAAAAATCATAACAAAATTTATCTTCCATTTTTATCAAATTTTTGGTATGTAATATTCCTTCCAAAGTTTCTGTTGACAATTTATTTCGCAATTTTGTTTTATTTAAATTAATAGCACTAAATATTTTTTCAACACAAGCGCTACTATGAGGAATGCATAGTAAATGTTGAACTAGTTTATTAAGAGAAGGATAAGCTTCGCTTTCATCACCTTTTTTATAATTTTTCACTTTCCTCCAGAAATCAATTATATTTAATATGTCAAATTCTTCAGCCTGTTTATATTCAGATATTTGTTTTTTCAAAACTGCACTCTTAATTTGACTCAAAAGATCACTATTTCTCAAACTTCTAAACTCTGCATCAATATCGTTCAAATCAATATCAGTGATGCCTAAAAAGAAAGAGGATGCAGGACCGATAGAATCTATTTTGTTGGTTCTAAAAATGATAAGTGTTTCAATGACTTTATGAATGAGGAATTGAAGGGAAATCTGATATAGATTTGATGTGCTAATTCGACGTAAAAGTTCAAACAATTTGTACGAAACCTTTGAAGTGATTAAGCAGGTATATTCGCGTACTAATTACTGAGGGTAGCACTAACTTTCGCCCCAAAGTATATATTTTCTAAAGGTAGAAAATTACTTGGTACTCGATACTGGATTAGAGTAATGTCTCTATCAATTATCAGACCCCAATCATTTTTATCTTTCATAGGTTCTGGTTTGATGTATGATTCTAAAATTGTCTTATAACATGTCAGAACTGTTGAATATACTACCTGAATTTTAGGAGTCTCAGACTGAAACTCCTTGTTAAAATTAGTTATTAGTGGTAGATAAAAATCTAAAAAATATAAGTAGAGCTTGGTTATGTGAGGAACCTTTGAAAAATTAATTCATCTTTCTCAGTCGTATTTGTTTGTGCCTCTTTTTCAAAATATAAAGTCAGACTGGAATACTGATGAAGGAAACGTCTGGTACACTTGGTAAGTAAAAGCCATCTAGTTTGGCAAGGTTTCAGCATCTTATCGGGCTTCATTTCCAACAAACACTGAAACTGTTTGAAGTCAGATTGGGAATGTCACTGATAAACAATTTTTGTAAAGAATGATGAAGCCCCATCATCACATTAGGACTATCAGAACAAAAACCTATCATATTGCTTCTATATGGAATTGATTTTTTGTAAAAAACTCTACGATAACTCCATTTAAAATTGTTGCAGTAGCTTGTGTTATAGGTAATGATGCTAGGAACTCGTCTTGAACAGACAAAGAAATGCCACACGTTCTCACAACTAAGGTCAAATGTTTTGTACATGATCTGTCTGTGCTTTCATCCACGAGAAGACTGAATTTTTGCTGCTGTAACTTTTTTACTGAAGATTCAGAAGAATAGCTTCCGATGACATTATTTGCAATTGCAGTGCATTTTGCTCTATTGCAAGTAATTTTATCTGCAACAGGACCCACACTTTTAATTAACTGAACCAGGTGACCGGCAGAGTTGAATGAGATATTGTGTTCTACAAGGAACGCAGATATTCTTGTTTGTGCCTCCTTCACTTTGTTTTTGTCCGCGAATATATTCTTGTTTGTAAAACTTGCCATACTGAATACTGAGCTTGTGCCCTTTACTTTGTTCAAATTCCTTGTATGTTTGACACATTTATTATGTCTATCAACTGCGGATTTGCCTCCCTTACAGTCAACGCCACAAGCGTTATAGTAAAAAAATGTTTTTCCATTTTTACTGGGTCTTATCCATTTTTTCAACAGAGGGTCATTTTCCCATTCGGGTCTATATGTATGCCTTTCTACATGTTGCTTGACCTTCTTGATTGGTTGTCGTTGCTTGACCTATCTATCGAAATGAAGTGGTGGGATTTGATTCAATGTTTTTTTGAATGAACAGCTGTAACTCCTGAACGATTGAACGGATTTCAACCAACTTGGTCTCGTTGGAAATAGTATATTATTCAACGAGCACAAAATTATTGCTATTTTGAAAAATTGTAATTTTGTGCGAGTAGAAAACCATACTTTGTCCACGACTTCCTCAAAAATATTAGTAATAATCTGCATTTTCAACAATAAAAATAGTTATCAAAAGCGTTGACATAACATTTTCTGTGTTCACTGAAAACTGCATACTCACGTAAACGTCAACTATTTCATTTGACATCGATTCCATTCCTTTCTTTCGCTCTGATAAGAATGAAATAGATAATTTCGCATTTATCTATTTATATCAATATTAACAGAACAATTATTGAAAATAAACGAAGGACGAAGGCATTGGATTTATAGATAAATCAATGTTTTGGTCGGTCGTTCCTGTTAAATTTCCAATTTGGAATTCAACCGTTTGATAATGACTTCAACCTGTTGAATAATGATTCATTATTCAACAGCTATTATACACGGGTTCTGAAATGACTATCATAATGCTTCTGAAAGCTCATCCCTAATGTACGGATTAGTCGTGGACAAAAACATTTATTGCTCCATCAAACCCATTTTATTTGTGATATGTCAAAATTTTAATGATGCTGTTAGAGCGCGTTTTTTGATATAATAAGGGATAATTGCCAATTTTTTTTTTTGCCATAAAAATGTATGTAATGATACCCAAATAGGCTAGTGAAAGCTGTATCTCGATATCTTATTCCTAGCCTAAAATATTTAAGGAAAAAAATTTAGTTATCATCATATAATTCTGAAAAGACGCCATTAAACCGGTATTTATTTTCATTTATTTGCCTTCTTTCGAGAATCAATAATGAAATTTTCATTATTTCATGATTTTCAAATAATTACATTCTCAGTTTAACATATTTTGTCCGCGACTGTACTATAAATCATTCATTATACTTGTGCTTCCTGAAGTACAATTATACCTTTTAATCACTAGTGAATAATGGTTTATTATACACTGCATGACGTCACACTCAAAACGTATGTCCAAACTTGAGACTATCATTCACATTGTTAGGATAGTATTGTTATTAGATTTTCAGGTTTTATGTAACTAAGATAACTATAAATTCAATGCCTTCGTTTATTTTCAATAATTGTTCTGTTAATATTAATATAAATAAATAAATGCAAAATTATCTATTTCATTTTCATCAGTGTGAATGAAAGGAATGGAATCGATGTCAAGTGAAATAGTTGACCGTTTACGTGAGTATGCAGTTTTCAGTGAACACAGAAAATGTTATGTCAACGCTTTTGATAACTATTTTTATTGTTGAAAATGCAGATTATTACTAATTTTTTCAAGGAAGTCTTGGACAAAGTATAGTATTCTACTCGCACAAAATTACAATTTTTCACTAGGGTGAATTGCGACACTCACGTGCGGCTCGTGTCGCAAACTTCACCCTCGTGAAAAATAGCAATCATTTTGTGCTCGTTGAATAATATACTATTAAAAAAACGTGTAGGAGCATAATAATCAATGTAGTAAAATGCATGTGTAAGGTAGTCAGAATACATATGCCTAAAATCAACTTGTCAACAAATATTAAAATTATACTTATAGTGGCAGTGTAATGAGTTTTTGTGGCACACAAAGGTAAGGATTGAAAACAATTGAAATGCCTTTGACAAACGACGAAGGTGTTCATATCATTGGGGTATATTTTGAATGTCTTCAAAATGCGGCATTGGCCCAAAGAGTATACACAGCTCTCTATCCAAATCGGCGTTCAAGCCATTGAATTTTTTCGCGTTTACTGCCAAATTTGCGTAGTACGGCCAACTTTCGACTTTAAGAATTCTCCATATTCCTTAAATATGCCCAACAAATTCTCGCATTGCATGTACGCCGATTTGGTTATCGACCTCGCTACACTCTTTGTGTCAATTCCGCGTTTTGAAGATATTCAAAATATAACGCAATAATATCAACAGCTTCATAATTATTGTAAACGCATTTCAATGGTTTTTAGTCCTTGTGTGTGCCACGAAAACTCATGACACTGCCACTATAAGTATAATTTTAATATTTTTGGATAATTGTTTCTCCTCTCTGTCCTACTCTTCATATTTTGACTACCTTGCACTTGCATATTATTACATTGATTATTATGCTCCTACACCTTTTTTAAAAATTTTCTCAAATAAGAATAATATTATTGAGAAATTATGAAGTAAAGAAATTTTATCATTGATTCTTGGAAAAGACGAATGAACAAAAATAAATACTGGTGTTATGGCGTCTTTTCAGAATTATATGATAACTGAATTTTCTTTCCTCAATATCTTAGGCAATTAATAAGACATGGAGATACGGTTTCAATAGCCTATTTTAGTATCATTTCGCTACTTTTTTATAGAAAAAATCAGGTTATTGCATTTGATTTTTCAGATAAATTGGTATTTTTCTGTTATTATATCATAAAACGCACTCTAGCGGCATCACTAAAAATTGTACATATCACAAATAAAATAGGTTTGATGGAACAATAAATGCTTTTTCCAACGAGACCAACTTGGTTGAAATCCGTTCGGTCTTTCAGGAGTTACAGCTGTTTATTCAAAAAAGTATTGAATCACCTTCCTTACTTCATTTCAACAGATACGTCAAACAGTATCAAACAAAAATTATTCGAATAAAGTTTAGCTTAAGAATGGAAATAATTTTGTGGAATATTTACCAGGTGTATTTCAGAGAAAAATCACTTTGAAAGTGTTAGTTGGCGGTTAAGCCCCCTGGCGGTCATCTTAGAAAACTAAAAGATTCCAGGATTTTCTGTTGGCCACTTTAGTCATAAAATTTTTACCGTAAGTCTCTGTGACGAATAGTTTACTAGATACAGCACTTTGCATTCTTATCTGGCCACCAGGTACATTTATATATATATATATATATATATATATATATATATATATATATATATATATATATATATAAACAACTGTTTTTGAAAGATTATATGCAATTCTTTATGTGAAATCATTTTAGGATGGCATTTCAAGTCCCTTCATTTTAATACTATATATGTGAGATTATGTACAAGTTTCATGTCATTTTAACATCCATCAAAAATTTTTAAAAATATTTAAAAGAAAAAAGCCGACTGAATGGGGTCGCATTCAGACGTTAAGAAGAAAAATAAGATATTTATAGATGAATGATTCATCAAGTATATCCATACTTATGATATACAAATTCAGGAATCCTTCTCTATTCTTTTTTCGTAAAAAAAACACAATTCACGTTATATCAAGAAATTCTTTGAACAAAAAAATTAACGAAATGGGCTATTGTCCACACAGAAGATTTGATGAAAATAAAAAAAAAGATTTTAATAGATGAGCATCTCCAGTGATTTATTATATATTTTTATTCAATAAAATCATTGAACGTTAAGACTAGTCAAATTAAAATGTCTTGATACTGTCATCACGAATAAACAATAATTATGACGTACGAGATGTTGATCAAAATATACGAAGTATTCAAAGTGTATAATTTTTTGCTTTCGCATTTACATCTGATGTATCATTTTGTAGAATGCACCTTTTTTTTTCAATAAGAATCTTGGTGTGTCGAACTCAATTGCCCTACCTTTGTGTATCACTAGAATTTTATTATAATTCATAACAGAGTGCAAATTATGAGTTATATTTATAATGGTGCAATTCTCAAAACCTTCAAGAATTTTACTATGGATCAGTCGAGCTGTTTCTTCATCTACAAACGCCGATACTTCATCCAAAATTACTATTCTAACTTTTCGAACAATTGCACGTGCCAAGCAAAACAATTGTTTCTGGCCAACACTGAAGGTTGACACACTTTTTTGTATATTCTCCTCAAGGTTTTCAATGAATGAGCCGAGATTCACATCATGTAATGCTTTCCAAATTTCGCTATCTGAGCATTCATTCACAGGATCTATGTTTGAACGTACTGAACCACTGAATAATATTGGATCTTGTGGTATTATACCGATGCTATTTCGGAGAAAGTCTAACGATAGTGTTCTAATATTTATGTTATCAATTAAAATATCTCCATCGATCTCGTACAACCTGAAAAGTGTTGCAACTATTGAAGATTTTCCTGATCCAGTTCTACCTACAATTGCAATTCGTTCGCTTGGTTTTATAGCGAAATTAAGATTTCTCAAAACTTCCCCATTATCTGCTCTGTACTTAAGGTTCACATTCATGTACTCGATGTAACCTTCAGATGGCCATTTCCGTATGATTTGTCCTGTTTGCCCTTCTTGTTCCACCTCTGTGTACTCAGAAGCTCGTTGGAAATTAGTCATCACACTCTCCAGTAAGACCCATTGCCGAAGACCCCAGTCCAAGAAACTACTGAGAACAAAAGACTGAGTGATAGTTAATCCAACGTTTGAAGAAGAATCTCCTGAAAGAGATAAATATCATTTTCAATGTTCTGTAAGTGATGCAAAATAATATAGTTGGAGAGCTGGGGACACATTTAGACCACGGTTAGTCTGTTTAACATTTACAGGTGGGACAATTACTGCACAGCGTAAAAGTCAGGTAAAATATTTATGTTAAAAAATATAATTGACCGAGCATGAAATAACTCAAATTGAAGTTTATGTTTCCGTGCGGGGTTGCTAGTCCCCCATCGGGCGCCTCCTCAGGTGTCGGATAGGCCTTCCAGATGTGGGTGGAACCGAGGATATTAAATACTCGGGGTGGACCGAAACTAGCACTGAGCAGCGGCAGCTGACTGTCTCAAAACTGTCCACAGGCGTAAGTTTGAGAAACATTATTGGCTGTGATTCGGACAGAAAACGGTGAAGTGGCATCCACTGAAACGGCGTTTGTACAGCGGTGTAGAAGGCAACGGAAAGTCACTACACTAACTCTTCCCAGGAAAATCTTCATGGCTGGAAAAACCACAAGAATGCCCTTGAAAATTGGCACCCGGAATAAGCTTGAAATATGTTTGAAGCAGGAACAATTCATAACACAATAAGGGAAACGAACATACTGAGTATTGACGTGATGGGTATCAGCGAAATGAGATGGCAAGGAAGTGAAGAACGCCAGATAGGAGATCATATAGTGTATCATGCTGGAAACGAAGAGAGAAACCACCTACAGGGAGTTGGATTTATCATAAGGAACGAGTTGAAGCCTTCCGTTATTAGCCACCTGCCATACTCTGACAAGGTTATTTTTCTAAAGCGCCGAGGAAAACCTATCAACATAAATCTCATCCAAATATATGCCCCCACAGCGGACAGGAGTTAAGAGGAAGTGGAAGGCTCATATGCTCAAATGAAGGAAGCACTTAAAAACGTTAAAGCGAGGGAGGTAAACATGGTAATGGGGGACTTCAATGCTAAGGTTTGGCACGGAAGGGAGGACGAAATAGTGCGACAGAGAAACGAAAGAGGAGATAGACTGGTACAATTCTGCAGAGAAGAACGCGCGATAATAACAAATACATAGTTCAAACTACCACCAAGACGTTTGTACACTTGGAAATCACCAGCGGACAAACCAGATAATATCGTAAGAAATCAAATAGATTTTATTCTAATTAATCAGAGGTTTCGAAACCACATAATCTCGGTCAAATCTTAACCAGGAGCAGATGTTCCATCTGATCACACTGCCATAGTCTGCGCACTGAGAGCTAAACCACGAAAGACTCAGATTAACCAAGTCCCACAAAATAAGAAAAAATATTATGTCGACAAGCTGCATGATAGGGAAATACAATAAGCAGTAGAAAGGTCGATAAGTGCAAAATTACAAAAGGCAACGCTTGACGTAGCTCAGATAGAATGCACGTGGATTGCTTTCAAAGAATCGGTAACCCAGGCTTATGAGCAATTCCTGACTCTTACTAAAAATCAACAATAGAAGAAGCAGTGGATGACAGACGAAATCTTAGAGATGATGGAAGACAGGCGAAAGGTTGAATCTGCCAACCCCATAGCTTATCGACAAATTCATAATGCCATTAAACAAAGAATCAGAGAAGCTAAAGAAAAATAGATGAGCGAGAAATGTCAAGAGATTGAGGAACTTGATTGTAAGCATGACGTGTTCAATATGTACAAAAAGATCAAAGAAGTCACAGGCAGACACAAAAGAAGAACAACAGAAATCATTATGGATTAACAAGGCAAGCTTGTCTGTGAAGTAAAGGAAAAACTAAAATCATAGCAGAAATACATACTTGAACTCTTCAAAGATGATCAGAGTCCAGAAAAACCTGATGCTACAAACAATACGGAAGGTCCAGTGATATCAGTTGACGATGTTAAACATGCGTTTAAAAACGCTTAAACCAGAAAATCTCCTGGTCCCGATCATACACCAGCGGAATTGCTCAAGATCATGGACACGCATTGTATTACCACCTTGACAGCAATATTTAATACTAGTGATATTTATGATAGTGGCACGATTCCAGCTGACTGGCTTGTTTCATCATTCATCACCATACCGAAGAAGTCCAGCCCCAAATCTTGTGGTGACTACCGCACCATCAGTCTTATGTCACACGTGTTAAAAATCTTCCTCAGGGTAATTCATGCCTGCCTGTATAATAAATGCGAAGGCATTATTTGCCATACAAGTTCTTATACAACGCTGTAGAGATGTGAATTGCAACGTTCACATGTGCTTTATAGACTATGTTAAGGCTTTCGACCGCTGTCAACACGAAACAATGGTAAAAGTTCTTCGTGAAACGGGCCTTTATTGTTCAATCTCTACTCGGAGAAAACATTTGGGAAGGCACTAGAAGAAACCACAGACGGCGTTAAGGTGAATTGTGAGTTAATCAACAATATCAGATATGCCGACGACACGGTGTTACTAGCCGATAACTTGAAGAGACTACAAGAACTTACCAACAGAGTTACACACACAAGCGAACAATACGGGTTAGAACTGAATATTAAGAAGACCAAATGCATGGTTATAAGTAAGTCCCCTAATCAACGCGGTGTGCTGTATTGTAAAAACGAAGCTATATAGAGAGTGCGCAGTTTTACTTATCTTGGTTGTAACCTCGGTGAATCGTAGGACCACTCCAAAGAAATAAAGTGTAGAAAAGAAAAGGCTAGAACAATGTTCATACAAATGAAACACTTTCTCTGCTGCCGAGATCTAAGCATGACGCTTAAAAAGAGAATGATAAGATGCTATATTTTCTCAGTATTGTTGTACGATGTAGAGGCTTGGACGTTCTCCGATGCAACAGAGAAAAGAATGAAGAGTTTTGAACTATGAATCTATCGAAGACTCCTAAGAATGTCCTTGGGTTGAACATGTCACCAACGAAGAGGTCCTTCGAAGAATGAACTGCCAACTACTTATCTTCATGAATACCATAAAAAAACGCAGACTTGAGTATTTGGGCCATGTCATGAGAAACATTGTCAAGTATCGTCTACTACAGCTGTTCCTGCAAGGTAAAGTGAAAGGATAAAGGGGACCAGGTAGAAGGAGAATCTCCTGGCTCGCAAACTTACGGAAGTGATTTGGCGTGACTTCCAACTGTTCCGCGCTGCAGCCAACAAAGCGCGCATTGCCATGATGATAGCCAACATCCGGAACGGATGAGGCCGACGACGAAGAAGAAGAAGTTTATGATCAATAATAAACGTAATATACCAACTGCAGATCATTTGAATTGGGTGACACGGAACCAGACCAACCCAAAAATATTTTTTGAAATTAAGTATATAAAAAATATTTTTTAATTTTAATAAAAGTTTTGTTTTTTTCATTAAAATTTAGCTTTAGACTTTTTCGCTGCACAGTACCTGTCCCACTGAATTTTAAACAGATTAACCATTCCATAAGTGACTATCATAAACGGTTCTTTTGAGCTACATAGCTAGTTGGGTCAAATTAGTGGTCTAAATGTGTTTTCAGCTCTTGGACTAATATTATTGTGTTTATTTTCCATTTATATAGACGGAAAATTTTGTTCAACAAGTGCACTAAAAATTTTAATATTCAGACGAGGGCATAATTTTTCTATATCATTTGTAGTCAATTGTATTACCTAATTCAGAATAATTAAACTGATATGTCACCTTTGGTAATCAGGAAGATCAAAATAATTATTGCAGTATACAGTGCAGAAAGCATATGCAGAACGAAGGCTAGACCTCTCATCAAAATTTCAAACAAATGGGAGGACGTTAACATAAGATCTTGATGTTTATCAAATTCATCTACAAATATGGATTGAGTTTCAAAGGCTCTTATAGTGACCAGACCTTCTAACGTAGCATTTAGATGACCAATAACGGGACTTCTTGCTGAAAATGGCAAAACGTAAGTTAGTAGAAAAACATTTTTTATTTTTTATCGAAGTACTTACTAGCCGTAGAAAGACGTTGCAAAGTTCTAGCCGGTTTGATACAATAATTACATGCAAAATAAAAAATGGATAGTAAAATGAGCGTTAAGACTATGAAAAACCAGTTGATGCTAGCTATAAGAACTATGGTAGCTGTCAGCATTGTTAGCATCTGTAACACAAAACTACTATTCAATGAAATTACTGGTGAAAAAATTTTTCATTATAAAGCTTCATTAAACGTCGCCCAGGTATACCTAGTACATTCTGAATGAAAAGTGACAATATATTATGAAATCAAAAAGTATATATATATATATATAACAAATTTTCATTTCAAGTACCAATCGAAAACAGTAACCATGTTGCGAAATTGGCTATCAAGTGCTTGCTTTGAATAAACCAGTCATTTTATGTGATTAATCTTCAAAGAATGATCTGCCAAGTAATTATATCTGTCCGCTCATTCATCTGGCCTCCTTAGCTGAATCAATATTTTCACGTATCGGCTCTCATAGGTAGGTACGAGAGCAGTACTCGCATTATGTGTGAACCTAATTAAATATCATGTAATGGTGCTATCTGCCACTGCCATTTCAAACAATATGAATAAGATATGAAATAGACAAGATTGTGGTTGTGATTGTGGAGATAACATAATAGATTGAGTTCAGTGTAAGAGTATGCACAAATGAAGCGAACTATTCGAATAACTTGGAAGTTATGAAACACTAAAAAATCTTAATAAATATCTTACTTACCCTCAGTGCTTCATTCATAACGAAGGGAATCCATTCATCTACTGTGTAAATGTCCTTAGAAAACCTGTTCAAAATGTTACCGCTCATGTTGATATCAAAAAATGACATTTTTGCACCAAGAATCTTGGAAACCATAGTATTATGTAAATTCTCAGAAATATTCAAACTGAATACATAAAGGAGTGAAGTTGATATGAATATTAAAACGCAAGATGATACGATCAGAAAAGAATACATACTAATATAAATATTTCTTTCTACGAGATACTCTCTCAAATTATTTTTTACATTGTCTGAATCTGTGAAATTTTGTTTCAAACTGTTACTCTTAGATGTATCCGTGACCAGTTCACTGCTTTTATATATTTCTTGGTATTGTTCAGAGTTTGAAGTAAAATTCTCTAAACCGGATATAGACATCATACTTTTGCTGGTTGTCATAGCTTCTTCAACGGCAACCCTATAAATTAGATACCTAGTTAAAAAAATGTATATTGACATTATATATATATATATATATATATATATATATATATCTCTATATATATATATATATATATATATATATATATATATATATATATATATATATATATATATATATATATATATAAATATATATATAATATATATATATATATATATATATATATATATATATATATATATATATATATATATATATATATATATATATATATATATATATATATATATATATAGATATATATATATATATATATATATATATATATATATATATATAAGTTGACGAAGTGGGTAATATGACGAACGGCTAAAAAGGTAACAATGTAGGATTTCTGTATGGTGCCGCTATCTTGCCAACTGTAGGGTAGCTAATTTGGAACGCAACCCTGCAACGCTGAGGCACCATTCGCGGATACAGTGCAAATGAGTGTATCTCGCATATCTGTTCTAAAATAACCATCGTGTTAGATAAGCTTCTTGACCAATTGTTAAAGGTAAGTTGACAATTGATTGTGCTTAGTTACTAGTAATGAATGTATTTCATAGCATGTCACTAAAATTATTATCGATATCATGTTTGTCGTGGAAATATATATATATATATATATATATATACATATATATACATATATATATATATATATATATATATATATATATATATATTTATATAATATTTGTATATACCTATTCATCTGTTTTAAAAAATACCAATCGATTTTTGTTTGAAAAAATGAATTTATCAATAAATTGACATTTCGTCAATATAATTCGTGCCTTTCTCAAAACTTTTGGAAGATAAAAATTACTTTGGCATGTATGAATTTCAAAGAAAGTCAGAAAACACTCCATTATGTTTAATTAAATTTTCAACACCCGGCCGACTACAAACCCATCTTGTAAAAATGATTCCATTCACATTTTCAGAAAATCCTACACCATGAATAAAATCCACAAGATAAATTTTCAGAATAGGTATAATATTGATCATATAACTCATGTGTGAATAAGCAAATAAAATACGTGAATTTTGCATCATAATCAATTTTGGCGATTTTTGTTTCATTAATACCTAATCAAGTATGGTGAAGCTTCGTTTAACTTTTCAATATGCAACTCTTTGGTTATAGTTCTGGGGGTCTTGTTCATTCGTTATATAATCGTAACGAAGACCAACTCGAGCAAACGAAAATAATCGTTATATTGACCTCGTCACTCGACGTATTCTCTTAAAGCATCACTCGAGCTTCGCTCTCATGATGTTTCGCAAAATACATCTCGTGAATATCATCATATTTCTAAAATTATGTACCATATATATATATATATATATATATATATATATATATATATATATATATATATATATATATATATATATATATATAGGTATATATCTATGTATATATCTATGTATATATATATATATATATATATATATATATATTTATATATATATATATATATATATATATATATATATATATATATATATATATATATATATATATATATATATATATATATATATATATATATATATATATATCAGTGGCGGCTCGTGAGGTTTTGGTTTGAGGAGGCTACAAGAGGTGTTAAAAAATAAACATAGGTGAAAATTTTTAGGATTTCAAAGTAAACCGCCTTATAATTTAAAAAAAAATCAAAGTAAAACAAGCACCCTAAGCTATTAATTTGTTTTCACTTTCGAGTGTCTACCTTGAGACCTACAACTCCTATTTACAATATTCACAAAAACTCTTCTCAGTCAATTAATCAATTCAACTATTCATCAAATTTTTTTTTCTTTCACAAAATAGGTACCTACCTACCTACTTAACGAATTTGTTAACAGCTGGTAAGAGCAAATAAAAAGTTATTATATATTTTTGAAGATTAGCGGGATTCTGCGATCTTTAACGTTAGCAAAATGATCTATAATATCCTCATAAAATTTTTTGTCTTTCGCCAAAAGTTTTACCAATTCATTTTCAATAGACAACAAACTAATATTTTTCAAACGATCCTGGCTCATTGAATTTCGTAAATAAGTTTTAATTCTCTAAAGAGTGGAAAACGAGCGCTCTACGGAAGCCGATGTCACCGGGATAGAAACAATTAGACATAAGAGTTTATAAACTTAGGGTAAATCTTGATTCAAATCATTATCAAAAAGGTATTCAATAGTCCTCACATGATTTTCATTTTGCCCCAAAATTTCATTGTCATTATAAACAACACACATTCACTTTTTATGGCCACCTTATCAAAAAAAGTGTATTTTTGACATAAATTTTCCGAAAGGTTATCTGGAAAATTAGCCGAAAATCCGGTTAACAAATTTTTATTGAGTAAGTCGAAGAAATGCAGTTCTTTCAAATCAGAGAACCTTATTTCTATTTGACCCCTAATAGTATCCAAAATTTCATAAAATATTTGCTTACAGTGAAGCTCCATATCTGCGTAACTGAATTTCTTTCGTTTTGGGCTAAATTGAGTCGTATCATCAGTAGTTTGAAATACAGAAAATAGTTTTTTAAAATAAACTTCTGCACGAAATTCTGAAATTTTTTCCAAAAGAAACTTGAGCCGATTTCGTGAGTAAATTACATCTGAAAACTTTTGCTGTAAGATTTGAAAAACTATTTCTGTTTGTTCAAAAATTAATTTAAAGGTGTTTAAAAAATATATAAATTCCTTATCTTGTAAGTAAGATATTAATCCACGTGCTGTATTTGAAGTTACCTTATAGGTGAAAAATTCCTCACTTTCAACTAGGTATAGAATTAAATCCTCAAATCCTAAGCGGCCCCAAACAGAGACATTTTCACCAGTAAAAAGTAAACACTGCCAACAAAATAATTTATTTTTTACCTGTGATCCGGTTAGGCAAGGATGTCTCTCATAATTCCTTGTATTAAAACCGCGGTTTTGTTGTCTGTTACGCTGCACCAAATTGTTTAATTCAGGGGTAGGTCGCAATGTTTTTATCAAAACTTTATCCTCATAACTTAGTGCACTAAAGTTATGGGATAACAAATATTCCACTAAGTCACCATTGAAATTTTTGAAATTAACTTCAGTAACCAAACTCATTTTAAAACAATACGCGAGCAATATAAGTAAACAAGCTGTTTTCGGCCATTAGTAACTACGATCACACTACGATTCAATTAATGCTTTCCAACGAATTCACTCGATGTCACGCGAAATTCTATAGTTGTGATTGGTCGACATTGTATGAGACTGGGTTCCTATTGGTGTTGCCATTTACATGTGTTTTGCTTTTCTATTGCAATGAAGTATTCATTCGCAGTAGTCGCACCGTTGTTTGCTTTTCTGTGGCAGGCATAATGAACGTTGAGACTATACCTTTTTATGCCTCCGCAGCGTTGCCACAAATCTTGAAATGAATGAAATGCAGTAAATGTAAATACCTTCTATCTTAATTAATAAATTATATTATATAATGTAGGTTGAAAGGAAGTTAGGTGCATAAAATAATATGATTTTGATTAATATCAGTATACAGAATGCTGACTATTCAATATAATATATTAGTGATACACGGAATATTATTGAGGAGGCTTAGCCTCCTTAGCCTCCTTTGACTAGCCGCCCCTGATATGTATAGATATATATATATAAATATATATATATATATGTATAGATATATATATATAAATATATATATATATATGTATATATATATATATATATAAATATATATAGGTACATAATTTTAGAAATATGATGATATTCAGTTTAGAAGTCAGATCTGCTTATATTAGATAAAGGAAACAACAATATATATATATATATATATATATATATATATATATATATATATATATATATATATATATATATATATATATATATATATACATATTCATACAACTTTTGGGAAAACCCAAAGATTTTTACGTGTTTCAAGCGCCCCGAGATTATTTCAAAAAGGGCAGTTTATGCTGAATTCAAACCGCTGTAAGATGTAGAAAGAGTAAAACACTCCTGCAGATAGAGCATTCCATAGATTTGCCGTTGCTCAAAAACGCTTTCCGATAGATGGATGTTCTGGCTGTATAGATGCGCACAGCAAAATGATATGTATTATCTGGATATCTGGTTTGATGAATGAATTATGCTTCTGCTAGAGAAATGAAGGCACAGCAGAACACCTGCTGCGATAGTATCTGTAAAGGAATCATGATTCGGCCACCTTATACCGTTGTTCGAGTGGATTCGTCACTATTAGTTAGTGCCGAATAGACTATAAGCCTCAATACAAGGAGTGCAAGGTACAGAGCTCTCAGAATGCGAGGAGTATTCAAATGCTGCACAAACCTGAGCTATATAAAGCTGTAGAAGCTGCTTTGGCGTAATCATAATTTTGTTACGGAAAAGAAAGATAAGCTTCTGTGCAGCCAACTAGGCAATGGCGGAGACCTTTTCGTGTCACGTTAACTTCGATTTAATGCCTCCTCCAGAAATATGCAGACTAATAGAGTATCGATTATGGAAGTTTTTCTCGAGATCCTTGTTGATTTTGTTTTGGTGGCGTTCAAGCTAAACAAAATATCAGATCTCGAGTTGGAAATGATGGTCAGGTTACTATATATATGGACTCAGCTTGCGTAATACGTTAGTAGTGGCAACATTTAGATACACTGACGACTTACTGCTCTCGCAGTCGATACAATCAAGCTACTGTCGTCGATTCTATAACAATTTTGTTGTATAAATGTGAAAACAAGTACATGAGTTCTACCATATGCTGAGTTTATGGAAATTTTGATAAAGTCTAGAATAACTCACGATACCAGCGGTTGTGCAATGTACAATTGCAAAAAACACACCAAGTCTTGAACAATTATTGCAACATATCGAATGTTTTATTCTTGAAAAAGTATAGACATTTTAGAAATTGGTTTCTTTTAAATATTTTCTAGAAATTTTTAAATCATAAGCCCAACTCAAAAATTTAATAATTGCACAAATCAACGCATGCAGATAGTGTTTAATCTTGAAATTTTTGGATGTTTGAAACGGATTTCTTAATACATATGTGCCTACTCCTTGTAGAGTTTCAGTATATATAATAATTTCATGTAACTTAATACTTTGAAATAGGCAGGTATATCATTAACCAAGTATAACGATTATTAGGTACTTACCAATTACTCAATAATTTATCAGAATAACCTGAGCAAACTTCGATGGAAATGAAAAATCCAACTATTAAAAAAAATCTAGTCAATCCACCACCAAATGAAAAATATTTTTTGTAGTCTCCGAGCCCAATTCCTCCTGAGGGAATATTTTCATGATAAATATTGGCTCTGTTACATTTATATACTTCAGATATCATTTCCGTGTCTTCACTACATGGTTCTTCATCGAGAAATGTTTCAGTCATAAGAAAATTGTGTTTATCTGTTTCATAAATTGAACTAATTGAAAAATCTTTGTTTTGTGGAAGCTTGAATGACACATCTCTTGGATTTCCAGAATATGAAACTGTTCCATTTGACATTATTATCAAATTATCAGCTCTGTTAAATAGTATTTTCTCATGCGTTGAAAGGACGACTAGTTTATTTTTCAAGTAATCCCGGATAGCATGATGAAAAACATGGTTACTTACATGACGATCCAAAGAAGAAAGTGAGTCGTCGAAAATATATATATCGCTATCTTTGTATAGTGTTCTAGCCATGTTAACTCTAGTTTGCTGTCCTTTACTAAGGTTCACTCCACAATCATTCAGAATCGTTTCATCACCCTTTCTCAATAAATCCAAATCGAATAAAAGGTCACATACCTCAAGAATTGTTTTATATTTAGCTTCGTTATAAGGCTGTCCCAAGAGTATATTTTGTTTAATGGATGAAGGAAATATCCAAGGATTTTGTGGGCAATATGATATAGATCCATCAACATTTTTATTTCCTGCAATAGTTTTATGCTCCCCCAATATCCCTTTCAATAATGAACTTTTTCCACTACCCACGGGACCAGAGAGGATGTTGAGACCTGGTTTCAATTTTATATTGATATTTTCTAAAATTTTCGAGTCTCCAATTGCTGTAGCAACTTCACAAAATTCAACTCTAGGAACGGTAATAGAATTTGAATATTTGTGTATGTTTGGCTCAATTTCTTCAGCATTTAGTATCATCTCCAACCTTCTTACACATGATAGAAATTCTGCTGAAGTTCCTATACATGCAGGTATTATGTATGCTAGTGTTCGTCGCAGTTTTTGAAAACACGTCGCAACAAAGTATATAATCTCTGCAGAAAGTGTATATCCAAGCCAAATGTAACACATAATAATGAAGAAGAATGATAACTTGTTCGATATGTTTCCTAGAAAACTGGAAAACCATCTCAATATTGCGAGTGTCCGTAGTTGCTGAATTTCTATTCTAAAAATTCCTTCATTAATATTTGAAGCTAAAGTAATATTTCGGAAACTCACTTCCTAGCACGAACGATTTTCTCATTGAAAAACTTTTCCCAAACATACATCTTCAAAATTTTAATAGTAGTGATGGATTCCTGAGTCATTTGTATACGTTCATCAGACTTGTTGTTAGCCTCTTGTCGTTTTTTTATCACTGCGGTAGATATAAACACTGAAAAATATTAAACATATTTCAAAAGAATATATATATATATATATATATATATATATATATATATATATATATATATATATATATATATACATATATATATATATATATATATATATATATATATATATATATATATATATATATATACATATATATTTATATATATATATATATATATATATATATATATATACATATATATATATATATATATATATATATATATATATATATATATATATATATATATATATATATATATATATATATATATATCTATATATATATATATATATATATATATTTCTATATATATATATATATATATATGTATATGTATATATTTGAACATGTTTGGCCTGTGCTGGATTTTCACTCATTTCCGTTTTTCAGTTAAAACTGGAGGGAAAAATAGTAAATTGTTTTATTAGGAGTACAAGTGATACTTTTTGTGGCGAGACTGAATGTTTGTCGGCTGAACGCGGTGAGGCCGACAATTTTAGTCGATCCACAAAAAGTGCTTTTCTCCGAATAAAACATGCGTTTTTTCCGCAAACGTTGCGTTGTTTGAACGATAGAATTAAGATGATATTTTTAAAAAGGATTAGATGTGAAGGAGGAGGCTCCGTGGCTGAGCGGTATAGGTAACGCTATGCCGTCTTCGTTGACGGAGTTGGTGGGTTCGATTCCCACCGTGTTCCTGGGTGTTTGTATGCGTCCGGATTTAAGTGGTTTCCCTCATTATAGTAAATTGATGGCTAAATGTTCAAGTTGACGAAGCCAAAATTGTACGGAGGTCGGGCGCGTGTGAGAGGGCACACGTCCCACCTCTTTAAAAAAAAAAAAAAAAAAGATGTCAAGGAACGTAAAACTAGATTGCTTTGCTTACTGGTTTTGTAGATGGCAAGGCAACACAAATTTGACAATTCCACAAAAGAATTGTCAAAAACATTCAAATTCACTTATCATCGCATTATAGGACTGTGCGTTTTTCGTAAATACCCGAGTATTAAGAAATGACTTGTTGCATTAAAATATATAAAATGTTTCTTACAGATTACATTATGTCGGATTCGGAACCCAATTGTACGCCGCCCGACGTTCTTGAAATTGCCGTGAGCGTACAAAAACGTGTACTTTCTTGTACGCTCACGGCCGGACAAAAAAGTAAAAACAAAAGGACGTCTGTGATCATACTTCAACATTGAGAACTGAGGTTAAAAAGGTCGTCATTTTTTGACGTTTGCGGAAAAAATAATTTTACTAAAAAACTGATAATGTTTCCTTAGAAGATTAGATTTGTGACTCTGTCGAAATAGTTTCTTGCTTTTCTTTCTCTCTGTCAATCGCCAGTTATTGCTTAAAATGAAAAAGCTATATAAATTTTTATATTATATAGATTTTTCAAATCTTGACGTTTCGGCTCCTTTTACGAAGCCATCTTCAGGAGAATTAGAAGGTAAATAATTCAGACTCGTGGCCTCAATCTGCCTACTCCACGAATCGAATTAGGAGGAATCGGAAACAATACGATTGCGTGGTCTCAACCTGCCTACTCCACTAACCGTACTGCTTCCTGTCAACTCTGAAGTCTCAATCTGCCTACTCTTCAGAGTCAACTGACGGGCCGATCGTCGCGTGGCCGTATTTATAGGGGAGGGGGGTGGGTACTCACGCTCATCAGTGCGGGATGCACTCTGATTGGGTGTGACATGGCGACCACTGAGAAGTGGTTTCCATGCTGATGAGAGTCTGTGACTGTCATCTCTGGTGTTCAAACAATTTGGACGTTTTTCTATTTCTACAGCTTCACGGAAAATTCGGGATTTGAAAGATCGGACGGGAGCAATAGTTCTTGTATTGGGGAAATCGATAATGTGGCCTGTTTGGGTGTGATGTTGGGAAAGGGCGTTGGCGATATCTGAGTGTCTTACCGAAAGTGAATGTTCTTTGGCACGGACCTGAATTCGTCGGTTCGTTTGTCCTATATAGGAACGAGGACAATTGGAACAGGGAATCTCATAAACACCGCGATTTTCGTTAGGAATTTTATCCTTGACGGATCTGACCAGATGGGAGAGTTTTTGTTGAGTAGTGTTTATGAGATTCCCTGTTCCAATTGTCCTCGTTCCTATATAGGACAAACGAACCGACGAATTCAGGTCCGTGCCAAAGAACATTCACTTTCGGTAAGACACTCAGATATCTTCTAAATAGAAAACCATCGAATGGGAAGGTATATTTCGATTTATTTTCATCTTCGATAAAATTATAATGCATTCAATACTTACTTTGTAGTATTATAATGATAACTATTATAGTTAGTCCTGCGAGCCCTGAAATACCCAATTTGATATAGAGTAAATAAAGAACTACAGCAGCCTGAATCAATTCTACCCATAAATCGTTCAACACATCCACCACCTGCTCCATTTGAACAATATCTTTTGTAATTGCAGTAATAATTTTACCAGTTGAAATCTCTTGTATTTTTGTTGCACTAACTTTCAAAGTTTTACGATAAACCAGGGATGATAATGATGTTACAATTTCCATACCTAACTCTGATTTCAAAAGCATGTAGTGCTGCTCGTAAAATAGAAATGCAGTGTTTGTGAGGATAACAACCCCTGCATACGCCCATGCTTCTTGTTTTGTTATATCATCTTGATTTTTCTTGAAGTAATTCACTAGTTTACTTACTGAATGTGGAGTTGCTGTTCTGTGAAAAATTATTGAAAATTCAAAATGGTTATTGAATGTTACTTATTTCAAGTCATACTCCGACTATATGATTGTTAAAAAATAGTTTTTTTTTTGATTAATCACCAAACTCTATCATCATAAATTACCCTAAGTCACCTTCTATCTCCATTATTTACCGTAAGCCTGTATTAAAAATTATCAATTACTATCAACAATCATCCTTAACCACCTTTTATCACCATCAATCTTCATTAATCACCATCAACAAACATCAAACATAATCTATTTTCATCAATCCCCATCAGTTATGATTGATCAAAATTATTTACCATTATTAAATATTATCAATAGGTAATCAATAATAATGAACATATTACCATAATCAACATTAATCTCTTTTAATTCCCAGAAACCATCGTCAACCACCTTCAAACACCATCTACCTCCATCTGTCTCATTCAGTCACCTTCAATCTTCCTCACTCATCACCTTTCACCATTAGTAACCATCAATCATCATCGGCCAACATAAATCAACATCAGTCATCATGAACAATCATCAATATCCTTCACGCATTATCAATCATAATCAGTACATCATACGTAATCAAGAACCATCGATCACTATCAATCACTATGAATCACAATAAATTACGATCAACCACCATCAATCATCATCAGTCATCATAAACTATCATCAGTCTCCTTTGAGAATTATGAATTAACATACGCAATCAAGAATCATCAATCACCATAAATTGCGGTCAATCACCTTCAATCATTATCATCAATAACAATAATCATTATCAATGAACATCAATACCCATATCACTATCAATCATTTTATCATATTCAATGAACCTCGATCGCAATCAAACACCTCTCTTCTGGGTACTTGATGTGAGTTCTTGAACAACAAAATGGAGCTAATCGTTGAAGACTGCAGTTTTGAATTAATAAATTACATTCAAAAGTCTTTACGTTCGCTTGAAAAAAGCGTGTTTAGTGTGCTAATTCTGCTATACATTTATATCAAATTTGGTGTAAACAAATTCAAATTGAATATAAGTAATATCAGTTCTTCAAGAAATCTACTTTTAATTGTTCATATGAAAAGTATTGTCCAAGAACACATTAATGAAAATTATCTTACACAGATAATTATGGACATCATCATTTACTTACATATAAAAAAGTTTGACAATTAACTGAAGAACACCAAGGAGTAGGTATTTTTTCAAAAAGCAGTCACACAAAAGTTTCACAACTGATCTTTTTTTTCCAGGCCCTTTTTGTAGTTTCCATAGTCTCTCCATTTTATCTCCCATTTGTCTTGATGAAAATTTTGTCCATGTCTTGCAAATATCATTTTCTTTAAGATCTGCTTTGTTTCCTTGTTTGATGTAAGGATGAATGTACCTAAAAAAGAAGAATTGTTGTTGAGGATAATCTTTCGAAACGGCTTGTCGCATCTACCTTCAAAATACAAAAAAAATTCAATAGAAAAATCATTATCAGATTTCATAAATTGCTCCCATTAGAAAATATATTTCTTCAAATCTCTGAATATGAATTGATTAAAGTAGACCACTGTATTGTTTTTGTTTAGCATGCAAGAGTTGTTGCTATAATATAAAATCCTATATAGTTAAGAGTTCATCAAACCTCTGTACTATAAAGCGATTTTAAGAAAAAACGAACACATGTCAATTTCCCCTACATGCCAACATACCTTACATGAAAACATACCTTGTGAGAACGCATGTCAGCAACTGAACCTCAAGTTCTGACTAATATATAAGCTTTTCCAGCGTTACTATGAAATGTCAACGACCAACAAACTGCTTCAGTCTAAATAAATTCCAAAACCAATCAAAGTCATCTAAATATTTCAAAACAAAGTACTGGAAAGTATTGCCTATGACTCATGGTAATTACGCAATGAACATATCTATCGCTTCTTGAAAGTGCTTAGGTATTGTCGAATATGAGATTGCGGGATTTTCAGGCAGACATCGGAAAAGGCTAGAAATTCTCGAAATGTTCCTTTATTCGGCAACAATATATATATATATATATATATATATATATATATATATATATATATATATATATATATATATATATATATATATACATATATTTTATGTAATTTATGATGAAATTGTCATACCACTCTTTATACCTAAAATGAACAGTTTTCGAGTTATTCATTTTTTTCGTAAAACTTTGACAGTTGCGTCTTCAACTAAAACAGGCTATAACTTCTTTGTTAGTAGGTCTATTGGTATGCGGTTTGGATTTTTGTAACCTTGAAACATTGTTTTATTTATTCCTTGTCAAAATTTTCCTTATTGGAGTACGAGTTTAGAAGTAAATATCGCTTTTCAGATTTCTTTGATATTTTAATAGTTTGAGATAAGAGAAAGTTCTATACGAGTGTAATTCCAAGGTGAGGCTGAAAGTGACTTCGATCCATTGGGTTGAAAATTTTTCATCTCTTCGGCTTGCTCGGTGAGTCATATTCAATTAATACTTATATTTCTCTGTATCTACAAGAACGAGTACACAAAGAATAAAAACACAGCTGATAAGAAACTAACACATTCCACTGAAATCGCACACGGCGATTTTGGAGATAACCAGTAAAACAATTCGGCGTATCTCTGATAAAGGATAGAAAACCAATCTTTCGAATTACACATATCTAAACTACGAAAAATACCTCTGACTACAGGGGTATGAATACTCATACAGATACTCAAATAAATATGTCACAAACATCCGTAAATAATCAAACAACAAACAATCCTAGTACTTCTTACATTGCTGCAGTAAAATCGATACCAACTAACACACCACCAAAACGGATGCAATAGTACTACACGCAGAAGAACATCTCAAACTATATGATTATGCAAAAGCAATAGCTAACCATATTAACGCCAAACAGATGACTCATATTTCCAGGATATCGAACAACAGAATCTGCATATATTTAGCAAACCCACAACTAGTTGAAAATCTCATACAACATCATCCAAAAATACTTGTCGGAAACAATTCACTAGCCGTTAGACGATTAGTTTCGTCAACTAAGAGAATTCTTATTTCTAATGTTCACCCTCGGTTCCTAATCATATTATTGAAGTAGCCTTAACCAATCTTGGATATAAACTGGCCTCACCTATCTCCTCACTCAAAGCGGGAATACCAGGAGAAGAGTTCAGTCACCTTCTCAGCTTCAGACGACAAGTCTATCTTTTCCCACCCTCTGAAGACTTTGAAATACAATCTTCTATAATAATCCAATCTGAAGGAATCGACCAGAGAATTTCTCTCACAACTGACAAAATGGAATGTTTTTTATGCAAACAAACCGGCCATACTGCATCTAGGTGCACAAACAATATCATAAATACAACCCAATCGAATACTACTGAAGAACAGCCTACGAACGAACCTTATTCTTCTGGTCAGCTCACTGAACTCTCACCAGAGGAATCAACTGCAAGACCAAAGAGACTTTGATTCGAATCAGTGACCCAGGATGAACAAACTACCACAAGCGCCATAACAAATTCTGATGTAATGCCTCCACCTAAACAAACTTCTTCTGAACAAAGAAATAACATAGCTAAGCAAAAACGTAAACAACGTAAAAAAAAAGCGATGACAAGATATCCTACAATTTAACAGAAACCTCCAAAGCCAATATTCAAGAAGCCTACAAACAAATAACAGACCAAATAGCTATGTCCTCAGACAATCTACTTACTTTCCTCGAAAACTGTTTCGGCAACCGGAACCCTTATCTCGAAGCACTTCGATTCACCAATGATATCAAAACCCTTCTGAAAAACCTATACTCTATCTATTCATTCCTGAAAGAAAGATCAATGAAAAATAAATTCACTAGACTTTAAAAAAAAATTAAACAGCAATATATTGACGACGATACAGACTCCGAAAGTTTAACTAGCTTTCCACCCTCACTGGCAGTCTCCGAAGAAGAAAGTTCTCTTGACTACTACCCATTAACACAAAGAACCTAATGCTAATTAAAAAAATATATATATAATAATAATTAATTAAAATGGCTTTCTTACTACAATGGAATATGAATGGCTTTAACCCACAATATGAAGAGTTACAATTACTCATTAAAACCCATAATCCAGTAGTAATTGCTATACAAGAAACCAATTTCAAACAACAGAACCACAGAAAAATTAAGAACTACACATGTTTTCACAAAAACTGCTTAAATGCAAATAAAGCCAGCGGTGGAGTGGCAATATATATAAAAGAAGAATACACATCACAGGAAATAAAAATAAACACACATCTCGAAGTAATAACTATAGAAATCCAATATTACAAAAATAAGTTTAGTATAATACATTTTTACCTACCACCAAACGAATATGTAAGAAAAAGAGAAGTGAATAGCATATTAACACAGATAAAAGGAAGAAATATTATACTGGGAGACTTCAACGCCAAAAATGTTCTATGGGGATCACCAACCACCGACGTGAAAGGCGACATAGTTGTAAAAATAATAGATGAAAACCAATTCATACTGCTAAATACCGGCGCAGGAACTCGATTTAACACAAATACAGGAGAGTTTTCACATATTGATTTAACATTTCGTGATCAAGAAATTGCAGTACACTTCAAATAGCTTACACTAGATGACCTACACGGAAGTGATCATCTACCAATAATATTAGAACAAAATATAACGAATGAGAGTACGAGGACAAAAATGACAAAATGGAATTTAAAAAACGCAAACTGGGTAAAAGACACAGAACACGTAGAACAAAAACTACCACATTTAATACAAGATACAGACATAAACAACCAAGTGAATAACTTCACAAAATTGATGATTGAGGCTGCCGAGCTTCACATAGGAAAAAGTAAATATATAGATAAAAGAAAGACGACTCCATGGTGGAATGAGAAGTGTAAAGTAGTAGTGCAAGCCAGTAAACGAGCATTTAATTACATGAAAAAACATACTAACGAAGAAAACTTAATCGAGTTCATAAAACTATGAGCTAAAGCAAGGTATATAATCAAACAGTCGAAGAAAGCTTCTTGGACCGAATACGTCGAGTCTATCACAATACGAACAACCTCAGCTGAACTATGGAACACACAAACGACTCTATAGAAACAGAACAACAAAATATAGCAGAACTCTTTGCAATAAAGTATAAAAAAACTTCAGCGACGAAAATTACAACCCAGATTTCCTAAAATATAAAAACACGACAGAAAAAACCAAATTGAAGCACCAAGACAGTAAGAATTCAAATATTAATCAAAAGTTTGGTATGGCAGAATTAGAAACCGCTTTAGACAAATGCAAGGACACAAGCCCATGACCTGATGATATTCCATATATATTCATCTAGAACATAAAAGATTGATTACGCCCTCCCAAAGTGGATTCAGAGAACGAAGAACGACAATTGATAACACCCACAAAGATTATTTGGAAAATCATCGAAATTCGAATTTCATATACACTGATGCATCCCAAACCCAGACTCTCAAGAACGTCGGATACGCATATGTCACAAAAGACATCAGCAGATTATTTAAAATATATACAGGTATTCACTGGAGAATTACTAGCCATAAAAGAAACATTGGAACACATTAGAATCAGTACACAAAACGACTTTCACATATGTACAGACTCACTAAGTGCATTAGATAAAATAAAGAAACCAGATAAAGAGAACACAATAATACAAGAAATACAACAGTTAAGATATGACACATACATTCAAAATAAAGCTATAACTTTCTACTACATACCATCACATAAAGGAATAGAAGGAAACGAACAAGCAGACAAAGCAGCGAAGAAAGCATTAAAAATAGGAGAAGAAAAGTCGGTCATAACACTATCAAATTTCACCGCAATACTCAAACAAAAAATGAAACAAACGTGGCAAAATAGGTGGCAAAATACACAAATATATATGAATAAAATACAACATATAGTACACAAACCACTTAAACTACCAAAGAAAAGAATAGACCAAAACAGAGCGTTGAGACTGCGTACAGGACATTCACGCATCACACACGACTACCTGTTAGAGAAAGGAGATCCACCTATATGTGCCAACTGTTCCGGAAGACTAACCATACAACATATCTTATTAGAATGCCCCCACTATACAAACCAACGAAAATACTTCAAAATTGGCGAAACCATGGAAGACATCCTGGACGAAAATATTGACAATACTTTACTATTCTTAAAAAATATTTCAATGTATGGTAAACTGTAAACTGTAACATATATATGTCTGCTAATGACCCTAAGCGGTCGAAGCAGTAAATGAAAAAAAAAAAATTTTCCTTATTTCTAACTAATCACTCGATAAAATCTAGGGTGAAGTTGGCAAATTTTAAACGTTAATAACTTTCTTATTTCTAATGGAATGCTATGTATATTTTTGCATTATTAAATTTGCTATTAAATTACCTTTCGATTTGTATAAACATTCTCTATACCTTAAGTTAATAATAACAATGATATTTCACAATTTTGTAATAATTTATATAACAATACACCTGAGAATTCGAATAGCGAGTTATTTTGACGTATCCATGGATACCAATTACAAAAATTGTTTAAAATTGAATTGTGTCACCTTTTCTAATCATTTGGTTTGTAGCACCTAATGCTGATATCCGAAAAGATATTGAAAAAATACTAATTCTACGACGTTAATATTCAATAATCATTGTTGTTTATAAACAACATATGTTTGCAGTAGACTGATGTCAATTTGCAATGTCAAGTTTGACATTATCATTTTGGTCAGGAGGAGTACATTCACATAATCCAACAGTTACTCTAAATAATACATTTCAACGTTATACAGAAAGAAATCAATGCTTATTAATAACAGAATCATAAGTATTTTAATCAGAATAAGAATATTTTTGATGATAAATTCTACTAGCTAGCAGAACATTTCGATCCGCATCTCCAATACAGTAA
>JARQZK010003615.1:815000-872500 GCA_030704885.1 Cynegetis impunctata
TGTTAGTTCCGGAGACCTGGCTGGCCAGTTCTGTGGACCTCCTCGTCCTATCCATCTATTTGGATATTGTCGATCTAACTCGTTTCTAACACGTCTATCAAAATGCGCAGGTGAACCATCTAGCTGTATCCACATCCTTTGACGAATATCAGGAGGTATAGTTTCCAACAGTATAGGCAAAGTGTCAGTAATAAATTCGACAAACATGGCGCCGTTCAAGGGACCATCGAAAAAGTATGGACCAACTATTCGCGTTCCAATTATTCCACCCCACACGCTAACAGACCATCTGTGCTGGTGATCAAGGGTTCTAACAACATTAGGATTTTCGTCACTGTAGTAGTGAAAGTTATGTCTATTACCTAATCTGTTTTTGTGAAAAGATGACTCATCGGAAAAAAGCACATATTCAAAAAACTTTTACTCATCAGCAAACTTTTCTAAAAACCCATAAACAAAAATTCAGTCGTCGATCATAATCTTCTTCAAAAAGCTGTTGATGTAGTTGAGTGTGATAAGGGTGAAATTTGTGTTTTTCAATTATTCTTTGGATGCTCTGTCTGCTTATTCCAGTTGCTTCATTTATTTTTCGCTGACTTGTCTGAGGCTCTTCAACCAGAGATTCCATCATTAAATATTCGTTTTCCTCATTTCCGGTAGCCAGTTTTTGTCGTTCTGGCTTATTATAAGACACACTGCCTGTTCCTCGGAAAAGCAACAACAACTTTTCCAATGAACGCTTATTAGGATGACGCCTGTTAGGATACCGTTGGGGATATACTCTTGACGCTAATAAGCAATATTCATTACACTCACCAATTATCAAAATCATATCAATTAGTTCTTCCCTAGGGTAAAGTCCCATTTAAACTAATGAAAATGTAACAATCTCTCAATAAAATACTAATTTCAAACTACTTCACACAATAACAATGATTTGATTAATTATTCTACCTGTCAAATAATTGTTCTTTCGAAGTAATAACTAACGTCATCTAGGCCAAGCCTACTATTGTTGGAAAAAATAGAAGGATAAGTATAAGAAATCGCAACTTTGATAACAGTCATATTGAAATGTAATTTTTATTGACCCCATAATAATATTATTTTGGGAGTTATTTTTCGATGAAGCCTAATACATTTGCTAACAAACAGGGGCAATTCAACATATTTCGTCTAAATAATTAAGACAGGTGATCCTTCATTTTCAAGAACGTTTTAAAAGTTTATAAATGGCAATAAATGTGAGTTTTTACTTGTGCCTGCATTTTGCTTGAGATACACCGTATTTGCAAGAATATAAAAACGTCTTTTGCGTGAAAATCATAAGAGATAGATATAGGGAACCCTGATATAGTTTCAAAAGAATTTAATTCTGCGTCAAAATATGCCACTAAATACAGTAGGTTCTATTTAACTTTAAGAAGTTATTGATGCAATTTTCTTCACCACTCTGTATAATATTGAAATAAACCTTTTATGCGGTAGTTAACTTTAACCTTTCAGCTAAGCAGTAAATACATTTACGAGCAAATCGTTACATGTTACAGGGTGTAAACAATTTTTAAATTATGGTCTGTATTTTTTAATTTCTCAAAATTTCTCACAAACGGTCAGTTTTAGGTAAAGGAAATATAACAGTAACTTACTTTTATTTATATCTAAAAGTATAAAAAAATATAGGGCGTTCCATAGGAAAAAATATAACTTTGATATGTATCTTTTTTTTGGGTCATCCTGTATATTTCATAATGTGTTGTAATAATGTAATGTTTGTGTACCTGCAATCTGTTCTCTAAATTTATATATATATATATATATATATATATATATATATATACTGCAGGTTGACATTTTGAAAACGAGTAGCACTGAATATTTTTTTCACTGTTGACACTATGAATGGTTGGCGAATCACGTCAATTTATAAACCAAAGGAGACAGCTTTTGAGACATAAGTTGTTATATTTAGCCCCAGGGCACCTACCCCTAACAATTTGAATAGCACCTCCCATTCATTTTTGAAATTCGTATGTAATTCTACATAAGCTGCAGGTACTTTAAATTTTATTCTTCAAATGGCAGTACTTAACATTACGAATTTTTGCATTGTAATCAACAATTACCAGATAAATTTGAATAGGATTCTTCAAAATGTAGGACTATTTTACCACAGAACTTTCAAAAGATCAGGGAATAGTTCGAATATCGGCCGAATTTGTGCTTACAATTTCAGACTATTTTAAACGTCCCACCTTTAAAAAAAAAACCTACCTATTATCTAAACTTATGTGGGAGATGTTATGTATGCATTGAAGCTATGTCTTCATCACATTTACTTTAAATTTAATGTGGAAATCTACTTACAAATAGGTGGATTACCTATGGTAGCGTTGATCCTCTTTATTACCTGTTAAATGTTCAGGACAAACCTGGAAAATATAAGGCTGGGTTATATGGATAAATCGCTCGATATATTGGCAACCATAGATAATTAATTTCTTTTTCAAAGTTTTGGAACTCTGTTCATCACTTCATCCACTTTACGCTAGAACCCTGACATTACTATAATTTTTGTGTTCTTTCAACCTATATATTAGGCTACGGTTATTGGGATTTCAAATTAAGATTTTAGCGCGCCAGCGGCGGACAGATGAAGTACTTTCTACCACATTGATTTATAACCTAGCTTTTTGTTTCATATCGATTGCATTGTTTACTTTGTTTATTTCGTGTTTAGAGTATTTGAAGCATAGTTTAGGTCCTTTAAACGTTGTTTAAATTTTTATATTGTTGTTCATTTAGATATAATAATTATTGGTGTAAGATTTAGTGTTAAGTTATAGTGATATAATACTGTAATCGTATTCTTATAAACAAAGGCAAATGGCCCAATTAAAATTAAGTTTATTGGAATTTCTGAGGTATATTGAAGTTACTGAAAATTCTCGGTGTGTAGTAGAAGGTGAAGAGGTCCTCAATGCAGATCATATAATATTATATGGGAAAACTGAATGGAACTCTTCAGTGACAAAAGTGTGTGCTCTCTGTCTCCAGACAAGCGCTCTGCAATCGGAGCCTCATCAAGTGAGTGGAGAACTCAAAATTATAGATGGGTAGGCACATTAAAATTGAGCAAATGTTTTGTTCTTGCAAAGCAGGGGCTGGTGGCCGATGTAAACACATTTCAGCTTTTTTAATCCTTTTAAGCAGGTAGGTTATTGTGAATTTACTAATTAACTTTATACAATTTCAAAATAATTTTAGAAAAAAGTTGTCAGAGTTGGAACATGTCTTCAAAACCGAATTTAAATGTGCTTGGTCATCAACAAAAGGATCAGTTAAGGAAAAATATAAGGCCATTCCAACAGCCGAAATGCCTTGCATCAAGAAAAAGAAAAATTCCCGAAATGACTTGACTCTAGCTGATAAGGACTCAGTTTTGGAGTACTATATTAAAAATTTATCTAACTCCACAATTGCAAAACATCGGTAAATATATCGTAAAATTTAACAAAACATATTTTATGTGATTGTAATTTTTCAGAAAAGGGCGTTCTCCTTCAAATGTCTTTGTACCAACACAGATACTGATGACAATTGAGGACAAAACTTCATTAATTTTAAATCATGCCTGTCAATCAGTAATAATGATGGAGTTATTATCGATGATATGTGATTTTCCATCAGTTTGTTGTGAACAAACATTTCACAATATCATGAATGAGCAAACTGAAGAAATGATGCATGTGTCAAAACTCATCTGAATGGCATAAAGCCAGACAATTTACGATCACTGGATCAAGGTGCTATGGAATATTTACTTTCAGTAGATCTGACTGAGAAATGAAAAGCAAAAAATATTTTTGGCCCAAAAGTTTTAGCAATAAATTTACAAAGCATGGATTAACATATGAAAATGTTGCAAGAACTTTATTTATTGGGAACCATTTTAAAGAAGTCCTAGAGTGTGGAATGATTTCTTTTCTCCAAAATAAATGGTTGGGATTTTCAGCAGATGGTGTAGTATTTGAAAATGGGAAACCAGTAGCATTATTAGAAATCAAATGTTTGTATTTTGGTAAGTAATGATATGCATTGATTGATAATTAAACGATTAATCAAATAATGATCAGACTATATTGATCAATCAACCAACCATTGTGTGGATTATTAAACTGTGATTATATTCATATTTGTTCGTAGGTTCCACATCACCTATTGAAGATGCCATTTTATCATGTAGTTACATTGTCAAAAAAGATGGTGCATATACTTTGAAAGAAAAACATCAGTATTATGGACAAATACAACTGAAGATGAGCATATTAAATGTGCAAAAATGTTTTTTGTTTTTGTATGTATCATTTAATGATACATCAATAACAATCGAAGTATTGTTTGATTATAATTGATGCTGGAAAAAATAAAATTCAATTATTATACAAAAATGCTCCATGTATTATGTGAAAGTGGATAATAATAAAACAATAGATATCGAATAATAGTTTTATACTATTAACACCTTACAAAGTTTTCAAAATATCGGAGAATATCTACCTTGTACTGATGAGGTGCAAATACACAGACATCAGTCTACAAGTGATATTGTCCTTAGAAATGTTATTCATTGTCTGCATATAGCCTAAGAAGTAGAAGTGAATGATCACGTTTTTGAAAATATTTTCAGGCGTTAATGATATAAAACTATTATTTGATATTTATTGGTAATGCGCTTTAGTAAATAAAATAATGTTACAGAAAACTAATAATCTATTAATAATAAAACACTTTTTCAATATAAGACATTCATTTATTTATAAAAAGCACTACAAATGATAAAAAAAGTGAGTAATCCTAGCTAAATAAAATTAGATAAATCTTTCATCTGTCAGTATAGGACTAGAAAGATTTGTTATACCACAAATAATAATGAAGATTTCATCAATTTTGGGTACAAGGGACCACTGAAGCTTACCGCTGATTATTTTAAAGATTTTTGATCTTTGATTTGATCTCTCAATATGTACCCTTGCTGCAGCAATTTGCTGGTTAAGAATAGCCTCGTCAGGAGAAAGTTGTTTCTTCTTTATTATAAATGGAGGACCTATTAATTCAATTTTATACATTGCACAAATGTCATCATTAAAAACCCTTTATCAACCATAATGGAGTCTTTGTTAGGACATAATTTGTTAATGAAATTGCTTTGTTCAAAATTTAATTTATCGGATGCTCGTCCACCATAAGATTGACTAATAAAGGTTATCATGCCTGCTGGAGAAACACCAGTCATAAATTTGATTGTTGTATTACCTTCACAATGTGAATAAAATTTTATGCGACAGCAATAAAATGGTTTACGAAGGAATTAGATGCTATGAGGAGGGAATTAACTTTCGTAAATGAATTGTACATACGAGGGTCGTTCAATAAGTCCTTAGAAAAAGATAGGAAAACACTGTTTTTTAGGGTAAATTTTTTTTATTTCTCAACATAGTCTCCTTTCAGCTCTACACACTTTTCCAAACGTTTTTCCAAAATTTTTATGCCGTCCAAAAAATAGGATTTCGAAAGTTCTGCAAAATACTCATTCGTTTGAGCAATGATGTCCTCGTTGGAAGTGAACCGTCGTCCGCCAAGCCATTTCTTCAGATTGGGAAACAGGAAATAGTCACTTGGGGCCAGATCTGGTGAATAAGCAGGATGCTGCAACAATTTCATCTTCAATTCCACAATTTTGGCCATGGAAACAGCACAGGTGTGCACACGCGCATTGTCCTGATGCAAGAGGATTTTTTTCTTCTTCAAATGCGGACGTTTCTCTTCGATTTCCTCGCTCAACCGTTGCAATAACGACGCGTAATACGGCCCTGTTATCGTTTTTCCTTTTTCCAAGTAGTCGATGAATATGATGCCCTGCGTATCCCAAAAGACTGTGGCCATCACCTTGCCGGCCGATGCCACTGTTTTCGCCTTCTTTGGAGCCCGTTCACCCTTGAAAATCCACTGTGATGACTGTCTCTTCGTTTCTGGAGTGTAGTAGTGGATCCAGGTTTCGTCCACAGTTACATATCGACGAAGGAATTCGGCAGGATTGCGACGGAAGAGCGCCAACATGACCTCAGAGTCGACCACACGATTGCGCTTATTCTCCTCTGAGAGCAAACGCGGCACCCATCTTGCCGAAATTTTTTTCACAGACAATTTTTCATGCAAAATTGAAGCGACTGTACCTTGTGATATGCCTGTGGCCTCAACTAATTCGCGCACTTTAATTCGCCGATCGCTCAAAATCAGGTCGTGGATTTTATTGATGATTTCAGGAGTAGACACCTCCACTGGGCGTCCCGGACGATGTTCATCTTTTGTGGATGAACGGCCACGTTTAAATTCATTCACCCAATTGTAGACTGTCGCAAACACAGGTGCAGATGTGCCATGAACTGCATCCAACTCCGCTTTGATTTCTTTCGGCGTTAAGCCTTTCAAATGGAAATGTTTGATGACAGCCCGGAACTCGCTTTTCTCCATTGTTATGTATAAACAAATGTTGTTGACTTTAATCGACGATAGAAATTGACCTACGTCATGGATCGAGCTGAAATTTTGACAGCTTTCCTATCGATAGTGCTGCTAACGGAAAAAAAATCTTTACCTTTACTACGAGTGCCATCTCTTGGATTTTCTAAGGACTTATTGAACGACCCTCTTATTATACTGAAGCGATACTTTAAAAGCGTTAAGAAATAAATTACGATCGAGTTATAGAGTAGCTCTCCGCCGAGGAAAAATAGTAGCAAATGATAAAATAATTAAAGGTTCTAGTAATGTCAGCAAAGCTGCATGGAAAATCATAAACAAAAAAAGAAGGTCTGAGAAGACTACAGATGAACTTAAAATTAGTGCTGATGAGTTTAATGATCGCTTTGTTTCAATTCATCATGCCTTGGTTGGATCGCTGCCCAGGTGTTCTAATGTTGGTTTATTTTCGAGATATATACCTCCATCTATGAGTTTCGAGTTTGGCGAGGTGAGTCAAGTGGGGGTCAGGGATGCTATTCGCTCCCTAGAAAACAGTAAATCCGCAGACTTTTTCGGCCTTAGTGTTCCTTTATTTAAAAAAAATGTCAATATTATCATATCTCCTTTAACAACTTTAATTAATCAATGCCTCATATCAGGTATGTTTCCGGACTGCCTGAAGATTTCCAAGACCATTCCTCTATATAAAAAGGCGACCCAGAGGAAGTTGGCAATTACAGACCAATTTCTATACTGCCAGTCTTCTCCAAGGTACTGGAAAAAGTCATGTGTCACCAAGTGGTTGAGTTTTTGAGTCAAATAACCTATTCTCAAAGTCTCAGTTTGGCTTCAGAAGAGGCCGGAGCACCACGAAAGCTATTATCGAGTTTGTTAGTCGCGCGAATGAGTGCTTTGAAGAGGGCATGCATTCGTTGTCAGTTCTGCTTCATTTGTCGAAAGCTTTCGACTGTGTACCCCATGACATCTTATTGAATAAACTAAATATGTATGGCTTCACTGAATCAGGTATTTCTCTGTTATCGTCCTATCTGTCGAATAGGTTTCAGGTAGTACGCTGTGGAGGCCACCAATCAAATGAAAAAAGGGTAACAATAGGTGTTCCCCAAGGTTCAATTATTGGCCCTATACTTTTTCTCATATATTTCAATGATTTGCCTGATTACGTGCCCTTGGCTGAGTCAGTGCTGTATGCTGATGATACTTGCATATCTGTAAGGGGAAGGAACCTGGACTGTGTCAGAGAAATATCGCAAAACGCCCGGACTAAAGCGCAAGTGTGGTTCACTGAAAATCGCTTGTGTTTGAATGTGGATAAAACTACAGAGATTGTTTTCAGCCTAAGATCTAATGAAAGAGAAAGTACTTCATTTTTGGGTGTATACGTTGACTCTGCGTTAACCTGGGCTATACACACCGAATTTTTGACATCTAAATTGTGTGCGAACATATTTGTAATTCGTAATTTATCTACATCTGTTTCAGCAGATGTATTAAGGATCGCCTATTTCGCACTTTTTGAATCCCATTTAAGATATGGATTTTAGGCCTGGGGCCATTGCTCTGGGCGAAATAAGGTTTTTCGGATGCAACGTAGAGTCATTCGAATAATCGCAGGTATTGGTTATAGGGATTGCTGTAGGGATGCTTTCAGACGGCTGACATTTCCAGGGTTGTTTGTTTATGTCTGCTTGTGTTATGCACGAGATAATGCACACTTAGCAGTTACAAGTGAAAGCTGCCATGTGAATGATACAAGGCATAAGAAAAACTTTCGATTGAAATTTTATCGACTCAGTAAATCACTCAATGGGCCCAACTACTGGTCCTGGAAATTTTTTAATCATCTTCCCCCGCAAGTGCGTTCAATGCCTGTGATCAGGTTTAGGGTATATGTGAAGAAATTTATTATTGAAAATGTTTTATATGATGTGCATGACTTCTTTAAGTGTTCATATTTGTGATTCGTTGTCAATTTGTTAATTTTTTAAATTAAGTTTGATTTCATGTATCTGGACTGACCTGTGTAAAAGTGTGCTGCGTATACGATATGATGTATGTTTATTTAGTATATGTATGTAATTTTCAGTATCTACACCAATAAATATTATCTATCTATCTGTTGAATATGATGGAAAATAATAATATTTATATATGGAAAAGATACTTTTATTTAAAGAATTCTGACAAACGTTTTTATTTGTACTTTTTTACATTGACAACTGTTTTTTCCACATTGTTTGTTGTGTACTGGAAGTAGGTCAGTGTAACGATTGGTTACTCTATAGTAACTGAGAATGTTAGTACACCTGATATTATCGTAAACATCACGTATAGGCAAGGTCGCATATCAGCATTATGTTGTATACATAATACTATATGAATATATATAAGAACCAGAGGAAATCTCAAGTAAGTAAGTAAGACTGAGGGATAGACTCGTCACGCTGCCCGAGAGGTTAGCGCTAAGCCTATATTCTTTAATACTGTACAAATAAATACTAAAAGTATAGTATGAACCTGTGCTTCATTTAACACCCAGGACCAGTCATTACATGGCGATCCTGCCAGTTTAAGAAAAGTTGTGGAAAATTGTGGTGATTGTGTGGCATAAATGGGAGGTTCTTCAAGTAAACCAGACAGGGAAGAAATCATAATTGCCCAGTATGGAGCAGGCAATTCGGCGACGGCAACCCAGGCCATCACAAGGACCGAAGGGATGCTAGGGGTAATTCTGATAATAATTTTGTTGGCAATTATTGTAATCATAGTGAAGAAGTTCCTGGCCCACATGAGGAAGCTGGCAAGACAGGAAATTCAGCGAGCAGAGCTACAAAAATCACAAGCATCGCTGTTGCAAGTTTGAGGTAGGATCTACCCTAGTGAACAGACACTATTAATAAATTTTTTTTTTCCCTTTCTTAAATTTAAGTATGAAATAGGATGACCCCCTTTTATATATATATATATATATATATATATATATATATATATATATATATATATATATATATATATATATATATTTTATTTTGGTTATTTAGCACTAGTTATTATTTTCAATTGTAGTGTGTTAATAGTTTCCTCGTTCGTGCAATAACCATAATTTAAGTTTAAATGGGAAATTTTTTTTTTTGCTGTAGATAATTATTACTATTATTTTTTTGTTGGAGCTATTCTTAGTTAAGATTATGGAAATTTTTTTACTCGTTCTGTGCCATTAAAATGAATATGAATTGTGTGACATTGACATTATTATTATTGTAACATTGCTATTTTGATAACATGGGTAATCTGATGACACTGACCGGCATTGACTCACTATCGAGTTACTATTGTTTTTATGAGTAATTGGTTTATTGAATGGATTTAGAATCTTGCGATCTATTGTGTAACAAAACGACGGCTTGAAAGTAGAGACATTGTTGAAACTAAATTAAACGAATCAAATAAAATTTATGAAGAGTGCAATAAATATTTTAGATCTTTCGATACTAGGAGAGTAGAGCCATCTGACCTTCAATTAGTTATAGATAAGAAAGCAAGAATCAACGGTATTTTCCGAGAAATTGTAAGCCTTTGCTCTTTTGATGATACGAATAGTGGAAAAAGTGCTTCTGATATTGTAGTAGAGACAACAAAATACAAAACTGCGGTCATGGAGTTCGATTTGAAAATAGCCTGCAGTCTTCTGCCGACAATGGATAGTACAGTAGAAAGCGTTAGTAAATTAATCGACGGTATAGAGTTGTACGATTCCATGTTAAGCCCAACAGCAAATCGGAATCATCTAATAAATCTAGTTTTGAAATCCAGGTTGTCAACAGCTGCTAAAATGAGACTCGATCAGAGTTATGGTAGAGTGGAACTTTTGCTTTTAGATATGAAAAAATATCTTATTCCGAAAAAATCGTATACGGCCTTGCAAACAAAATTGTGTAGCGTTAGGCAAGGCAGTAAATCAGTGGTGGACTTTGGGAAGGAAGTCGAAGATCTGTTTGTTAATCTGACAATATCGCAAGCAGAAGGAAATCCTAACGCTTATAGTATCCTGAGACCAATTAATGAGAAACAAGCCATTAAGAGATTTGCTGATGGACTTAGCGACCAGAGGTTAAGTACGGTAATTGCAGCCCGTCATTTTGATTCCCTTCGCGATGCTATTTCGATAGCTGAAGGCGAGGATACCGAAAGGTCTGAGGAACGAGCGGTAATGGCATATGACAGTCGGGAGGCGAATGGCAGAAAATTCGTCAATAGAGGTTTCCATCGAAACAGGGGTAATTTCAGGAACCAAAACTTTGACGGAAACGGTAGAGATCAAAATAGTAATAGGGAATTCAGAAACTATAACTATGGAAATTCGAGGGGTAGCTACAGGAGACAGCCCTATAGAGGGCAAGGGAAAAATTAGAATAATTATAGAGGTACGGCTAGAAGGGTGCAAGCAATAAACGGCCAAGAGAATGACCGTAGCGTGAATGTTGTTGAGTCAGTAGACAGTGAATTAGAGGTGAACCAACTTAATCAGTTTTTTCGAGAGGATTAGTATGCATGGGATTTTTACGGGTTCTGGTATGAATGAAGTATCGTTTACAGTAAATGGGGTAGACTTAAAATGTTTAGTAGACACGGGAGCGTCATTGTGCGTGATTAAACTCGAAAAGGTACATCCTAGTATTCCTATTTTTAAACACAACATAGAAATAAAAGGAATCGGGGGAAATTTAGTCTCAGTGGGGTATGTAAAATTAAAATTGTATGTTAATAACGAAGTTTTTGAAGAAAAATTTTTTGTATTAAATAATCTTTCGTGCGCAACGGATGCTATTCTGGGAGAGAACTTCTTTTCGAAGTATAAAGCTTCAATAGACTACGAAAGGGGCTGTCTGGCTCTCAAACGCAATGGTAAAGCCGTAATAATAGACCTGAGGGCGAGACAGACTCCTACGCATAATGTAGTCAATATCCCGGCTAGATGTGAGGTGATACATTTAGTACCAACTGAAGCAGAAGGCGATTGTGTGATTGTAGCGAATGAATTAAGTCAAGGGGTATTTGTAGCAGGGGCAGTAGTGACTGTTCGCAATGGCAAGATACCCATACGACTGATGAATACAAGGGAGAATGAGGTGAATATTAGGAATTTTGTCCCAGAACTACGTAGTGTGAATGAATTTGAGTGTTGCACATTTGAAAATAAGACTAACTCGGTAGAGAGAGTGAAAGAAATATTCAAACGTATACCGTTCAAGGATATAGGTAAGAAAGAACAGGTATCCATAGAAAATATTTGCGCAAAGTATGCCGACATTTTTCATTTGGAAAATGACAAGTTGACGACAACAAATTTAGGACAAGCAAATATAACATTAAAGGAAAATGCGGTACCAGTGTACAAAAAACCATACAGGTTGCCCCACAGTGCCAAAGAGGAAATAAGTAGACAGGTAGACGTCATGTTAAAAGATGGCATAATCGAGGAAACGTCATGCGAATGGAGCTCTCCCTTACTTATTGTGCCCAAGAAAGCGGACAGTTCGGGGAAAAAGAGGTGGAGGACTGTTATCGATTATCGTGCACTCAACACGCAGATAAAGGATGACAAATTCCCTCTGCCAAATATTACGGATATTCTTGACTCTCTAGGTGGAGCGATGTATTTCAGTACCCTCGACTTAAGTCAGGGATACCATCAGGTCGAGCTGAATGAGGGAAGTAGACCTTGCACTAGTTTCGTTGTTAACGGAAAAGGGCAGTTCAGAATGCGTCGCCTACCAATGGGATTAAAAGTATCACCGAACATATTTTCAAGATTAATGACAGTGGCAATGTCGGGCCTAGGGCACCGTTGCATAGTCTACTTAGATGATTTAATAATTTTCGGTCGTAACTTAAATGAACATAATTATAACTTGGTTCAAGTATTGGAGAGGCTCCGTAAATATAACTTGAAATTAAACCCTGCAAAATGCAATTTTCTAAAAAGGGAATTGCTGTATTTGGGGCACATTATCACCCCAGAAGGAATACTTCCCGATCCTGAGAAGACTAGGGCACTGGAAAACTATCCGCTACCAACTAACGCAGAGGAAATTAAAAGATTTGTTGCATTTGCAAACTATTACAGGAAATATATTCCTTATTTTGCCCAAATAGCGGCACCTCTAAATAAATTAAGTCAGAAGTCCGTGCCCTTCGTCTGGTCAGATGAATTCCAACAGTCATTTTTGAAGCTGAAAAAAGCACTCCTCACCAAACCAATTTTGCAGTATCCAGATTTTTCAGAGAAAAACGAGTTTAGACTACAAACGGACGCTTCGGGTATAGCCATTTCAGCTATACTTTCTAATAGCGACAACAGACCCATAGCCTATGCGAGTAGGGGATTGAATAGAGCTGAACGCAATTATTCAACGATTGAAAAGGAACTATTGGCCATCGTATGGTCCGTTAAGTATTTCCGCCCATACTTATGGAACAGACCTTTTAGAATTTGTTCGGACCATAAACCACTGATGTATTTATTCAGTCATTGTAACCCATCTAGTCGCTTAACAAAGTTTAGGTTGTGTGTAGAGGAATACGACTTTACAGTCGAGTATGTCAGAGGCAAAGACAATTGTGCAGCGGATGCATTGTCAAGAATAATTGTTACGTCAAACGAGCTCCAAAAAATGAATGGAAGTGTTATTGCAGTTATGACTAGGGCACAGAATAGGAGAGGTAGGAGTGAAGAAATCGACCAGGGCTTGAAAGCGCCTAAGGATTTAGGCCCGGATCAACCAAGAATAGGGGAGATTCTTAAGTCACCCCCCAATTTTACAGAATTATGTTTTGTAAGTAAGAAATCCCTAACGCAATTAATAAATGATGATACCTCTAATAAATATAACTTTGAAAATATATATTACGATAGAGCCGTTGCAACAATCTACAGTAATCCAAATATTCGATCGGCATTAGCGCGAGACGAAATGTTGAGAAATTTGGAAAGCATCTGTAGAGAAAATGAAATAAAGGAGATATTAATTACTAAAACAAAGCGGAATATAGACAGTATTAGGGATTTAGCAACGGCAATTAATGAATTAGACACATGGAATGGTCCAATTATTAATATTATAAAAGAGGTAAAGAAAATTGTAAGCAATGAAGAGAAGAAGCTAATATTAAATGATTTCCATTTGCTGCCTACTAGTGGGCATGCAGGCATCAAGCGGATGTTTAACAATGTTAAAAAATATTATTACTGGCCAAGTATGCTGGTTGACATAACAAGGTTTATAAATAGATGCGATTCGTGTCAAAGGAATAAGCACAGTAAACATACCAAGGTACCGATGGTCGTGACCACCACGGCCAATGCGGCTTTTGAAAAATTTTTTCTTGATATTGTCGGTCCATTAAAAGTAGATAATGACGGATTTGCGTACCTTCTAACCGCTCAATGTGAATTGACAAAATTTGTGGAAGCTTACCCGCTGAGGACAAAAGATTCGGTATCAGTTGCAAAGGCGTTCGTGAATAATTTTATATTACGTTTTGGAATACCTAAAGAAATCGCAACGGATAGGGGAACGGAGTTTATATCGAATACCATGACCGAGGTATGTAAATTGTTAAATATAGCGAAATTATGTAGTACGGCGTATCATCACGAGAGCATAGGTGCACTAGAGAATACGCATAAAGTATTAAATGCATACATGAGGGCACTATCGGCAAAACAAAGCTCTTCTTGGAGTAGCTGGGTTCAATACTGGTGCTTTTCGTTCAACAATGCTGTACATTGTGAAACACAGTACAGCCCTTTTGAATTAGTTTTTGGGAAGACATGTAGATTGCCAACCAATCTTACGAGAGAGGCCGAGCCTGTTTATAATCCGTACGAGTATCCAATTGAACTGAAATACCGGCTACAAAAAGCGCAAACGGAGGCTCGGCAGAACTTGGTAAGGAGCAAAGAATTAAGAAAGGCAAATCATGACAAGAAACTAAAACCCATAAATTATAAAATAGGTGATAAGTTATTGTTAAGAAACGAGAGTGGCAATAAACTCAGTGAAGTGTATGTAGGCCCCTATATAGTGATTGAGGACTGCGAACCTAATGTAGTAATCCGTAAAGACGAAAAACCCGAAACTGTTCACAAAAATAGAACAAAATTATACGTAGAATAAATTACTTTAAAATTGTATGTTAAGTATACTTACAGTGCACATCCGACGAGTGATATGGTATTTAAACCATTCTCAGGAAATTGAAAGAAAAATTTTTAAATTATCATACATTTAAACGAGACAGAATTTTCTCGAGTAAACCTCAATAAAATTCTTTCAATTTGCCAAGGGCGTGTACTGGAAGTAGGTCAGTGTCACGATTGGTTACTCTATAGTAACTGAGAATGTTAGTACACCTGATATTATCGTAAACATCACGTATAGGCAAGGTCGCATATCAGCATTATGTTGTATACATAATACTATATGAATATATATAAGAACCAGAGGAAATCTCAAGTAAGTAAGTAAGACTGAGGGATAGACTCGTCACGCTGCCCGAGAGGTTAGCGCTAAGCCTATATTCTTTAATACTGTAAAAATAAATACTAAAAGTATAGTATGAACCTGTGCTTCATTTAACACCCAGGACCAGTCATTACAGTTGACATGGTGATTCGTATGATTCTAAATAATATAAAAGGCCGTGGAACAGCGAAACTATCATTCCCAACATCCTCCCCCCTTTTGTGATAGAGAAATAAAATTGAAAAAAATTGCAAAATCAATTATATACCAAAGCATAACTATGAAAAAACTGAAACGTTTTGGTATTTTACTAGTCCGTCCACTCCTTGTTACAACCTTCTCCGAAGTTTCTTGTTCTTTCCTCTTGTCTTTATCTCTCGATTTGGCTTCACTCTTCTTCTCTTCTTCGTGTTTATTTAAAATCAATTGGTTTTTGTCACGTTTCTTGTTATCTGAAGAAACATATACGATGTCTCCGACTCTCAGGGTACTCGACCTTTTGTGCCCAGAATGTACTAGTTCCGCTAGATATTCTTTTTCCTTAACTACTCTGACCAATCTTTCCCACCATCCTCCCCACCAAGCAGCTGTGGGAGAATTAAAGATCCATTTAATCTGCCTAACTGAGGAATATTCGATAATTTCCTTCCAGTCTACTTTTTTAAGTAGATTATTCGTTCCTCGTGTTTGAGTCAAATTTTCATTCGTGGAAAGTTTTAAATGCCCTTCAACCCATGGGAGGTGAATCTCATATGTTCCTTCGTAGAGTATCTTTGTATTTCACTTCAGCTTGATCTTTGATTCCTAAAATATCCAAATTCCATAAATCTCCATTAATTGATTTCAAATGAGGACTTCCACTGGCTGAAAACAGGGCAGATGCAGTATATACTTCTGGCTCTCCAGGTCTCTGCTGTTTTCCTTTAAACAATCGTGTATTTTTGTTCTGGCTCTTTTCTTCAGAAAAACTGGTTTGAGCTAGATTGATGCGTTCTTCCGATTCCACTTCTCTTCTCATGAAATGTAATAACATCGTCAAAAGATTAGTATTTTTAGAATCACCTGTACTTGATTCACCCTGTTCTCCTGATTTACTCGTATTCGCGACATACGTGCTACGGGTTCTTTCCCAAATTCTTAGTAATTCATCTGGTAAAGCAGACTCAACTAGTGGAAACAACATTGCTGCGTATTTATCACTGGTAACGCCCAACGATTCTAATGCTCTCAGTTGAGTTTCTATTCTATCATATAAACTACTCAATGTCATACCTGTTTTCGCTTTAGTTGCCTGCTTCAGGATGAGATCTAATAATTCTCGAACATAAACCTCTATCAGAAATTCATCCCTAGCGAAACGTAATTTCATCTGATCAATGGCTTTCAAATAGTTGGATCCGGAGGGCGGAAAGCTCTCAATCAATTCCCTGGCTACAGTACCTTCCTCAGTTGCTTCTACCAAATATTGAAACTTGTCCTCCATTTCAATTTCTATATCATCATGGATCTTCTTGAACTGGCCCCAGAACCCTATCCAATTTCTCACGTTGCCATCAAATTTCTTTAATTCTAGTTTCGGTAATCTGAATTTCCTCTTCTTCTTGTCGGATGTGGAACTCTGCGATTGAGTCATCTCGTCTTGTTTCGTCTTCTCGTTCATGAACACTTCGAATCGTGATCTACATGTGATTATTTCGTCCCTGAACATTTCTACTTCATCAAATTCTTTCACGATATCTTCTTCACTAAGATTGGATGAAAATTAATTTTCTCTTATACGCTCATCTAGTGAAAACAATCTATCGCTCTTATCCTCCAACTTTCTCATTGAAGCTAGCACTTGTTCTTTTCTTACTGACTTATCTGCGAGTGCTAAATTCAGTTCCTTGCATGTTTTATTCAAAAGTCTTCGGATGTGATCTCTTTCCATTTTCAAGTTTTCCATCGTTACTCAGTCCTGTCACGGTCGCCACAAATGTTGAATATGATGGAAAATAATAATATTTATATATGGAAAAGATACTTTTATTTAAAGAATTCTGACAAACGTTTTTATTTCTACTTTTTTACATTGACAACTGTTTTTTCCACATTGTTTGTTGACATGGTGATTCGTATGATTCTAAATAATATAAAAGGCCGTGGAACAGCGAAACTATCATTCCCAACACTATCTATCAAAGGCAACTAGGTTTTTGTACAAATATTTCGATGCAATCCAAAACAGCTCTACATGTTGCAAAATTTTTAAAGCACTATTTTTGGAAATTTCTTCACAGGATGGAAAATAAATGATAGGCTTAAGAACTGCACTCAGTATAGGGAGCATATCAAAGAAATAAGTTTTACATATCTGACCAGATATACCAAACAAGGTGGCAAGAGTAACATAACTGAGATCCAACTTTAATTTAGTCATTGTTAAAATTATTCTTTCTCTAATACCAAGTCTATGAGACCTTGTGTCATGCAGTAGGTACCTTTCTCGTCATCTCTTCCAAACAGTTTAGAATTTGGAAATTATTTAAGCCTGTGAAACTTCTCGAAGCACTTTCTGAATTTAAAAGATCACTTAATGTATCAATTTTGTCCATACTAACTTGAACTTCAAAATCATGAACTAGCTTCTGTATTCTGTCAGTAGAACTGGCAATATTAGGAACATTACTTTCACTACTTTTCTCTTGTTCAAAAACACATTTTTCTGGTTCTTGTATGTCGTTGTCACTCTGGCTCCTTTCAGTACTTGTTTCCGCTTGGCTACATACCTCAATTGTTCTTTTAGACAGCCTTTCTGCACGTTTTGAATCTGATTTTTCAATTAATTTTACAACAGATGACGCCAGATTTTGCTGTTTTCTTCAATACGCGACCTCGTCTTGTTTTTCAACTATAAATAAATTATATTTAAGTAAATTAGTGAATAGAAACAACATACCTCCCTACCTTTGTTAATATAATATTCTTGTTTAAAATGGAGTGAACACACTTTCATAAATTTGCTGATTGGTTTGCCAATCCGTACCTTTAATATCCAGGCTTTTCTTCTCGATATTAATTCTCGTCCCATCTCCGTTTCAATATAAACCCTCTGGTCATTTTTATCGGGAAATCTATGGAAAGTTAATTTTTTTCAGTATCTCTTTTGGCCCAGGAATTGCACTGTGGCACTGAACAATAATCATTATTAGACACCATTATAAGATCGGAGGTGCTTTGCCTTTAAAAAGGCAATTTTTTGATAAATGATAAAAGAAGATTAAATGAAAACGGTTCAAAAAAAGGCGCTATATTAATAAAAATCAATGGTAAACAAATGATACGAAAGTGTGGTTGGAAAACAATGTGGCGGAAACTAGTTTACATTAGAGCCACCAGAGTGCGTATCACTTCTCTCGAAATGCCATATGGCATTTCAAGAGGTATGTTGTTTTTATTCACTAATTTACTCAAATATAATTTATTTATAGGTGAAAAAACAAGTATTGAAGGAAACAGCAAAATCTAGCGTCATCTGTTTTAAAATTAATTGAAAAATCAGATTCAAAACGTGCAGAAAGGCTGTCTAAAAGAACAATTGAGGTATGTAGCCAAGCGGGAACAAGTACTGAAAGGAGCCAGAGTGACAACGACATACAAGAACCAGAAAAATGTGTTTGTGAACAAGAGAAAAGTAGTGAAAGTAATGTTCCTAATATTGCCAGTTCTACTGACAGAATACAGAAGCTAGTTCATGATTTTGAAGTTCAAGTTAGTATGGACAAAATTAATACATTAAGTGATCTTTTAAATTCAGAAAGTGCTTCGAGAAGTTTCATAGGCTTAAATAATTTCCAAATTCTAAACTGTTTGGAAGAGATGATGAGAAAGGTACCTACTGCATGACACAAGGTCTCATTGACTTGGTATTAGAGAAAGAATAATTTTAACAATGACTAAATTAAAGTTGGATCTCAGTTATGTTACTCTTGCCACCTTGTTTGGTATATCTGGTCAGCTATATAAAACTTATTTCTTCGATATGCTCCCTATACTAAGTGCAGTACTTAAGCCTATCATTTATTTTCCATCCTGTGAAGAAATTTCTGAAAATATTCCGAAGTGCTTTAAAAATTTTGCAACATGTAGAGCTGTTTTGGATTGCATCGAAATATTTGTACAAAAACCTAGTTGCCTTTGCCGTCGCATAAAATTTTATTCACATTATAAAGATAATACAACAATCAAATTTATGACTGGTGTCTCTCCAGCAGGCATGATAACCTTCATTAGTCAATCTTATGGTGGACGAGCATCCGATAAATTAATTTTTGAACAAAGCAATTTCATTAACAAATTATGTCCTATCAAAGACTCCATTATGGTTGATAAAGTGTTTTTAATAGATGACATATGTGCAATGTATAAAATTAAATTAATACGTCCTCCATTTATAAGAAAGAAGAAACAACTTTCTCCTGATGAGGCTATTCGCACCTAGACTGTCATTCGTAATTTACATAAAACATGGATATCAACAATAATAATTTTGAAAAATATTATCAGTACCTATGTAGAAAGTCCGCTTTTAAAAGTTTTATTACTGTCGGGAAAAAGTGAATATGAATATGAATATGCGTTTTCTGACGACCAACTAGTCGGACGTACACGTCAGAACTCGCAGGAATGAATCAAATACATAATAATGTTACACTATGGTTATAGTGCTTGCGAATCGGTCGTCAGATGTCGTACGACGTCGTCAGAACGACGAAATCGTTCAAACGCATTTGATTTTTCATGCGACTTCCTGCGATACTCTCCGTGAATTTGTCTGGATATAAATACTTTGTCGACATATTCACTTTTTCCCGACAGTAATAAAACTTTTACAGTCAGACTTTCTAGATAGTGATAATATTCCTCAAAATTATTTTTGTTGATATCCATGTTTTATGTAAATTACGAATGACAGTCTAGGTGCGAACGCATAGACTATAACCACCGTTGTCTGACGAATAGTTCTGACGACTAGTTGGTCGTCAGAAAAGTAGCCTAAACAGAAACGTAAATTCACTTGGTATTTTAATAAAAATAACTTGAAAACATAAGTTAAAATTTTGTCTGTCTAGATAATTTTTAGAAAGTAACCGTTAATGAAAATGAATAATAGCTTTCAATCTCTATCAACATATAATTCGGGAAGATACTTAACAACAATTAATATGAAGAATTAACTTTTTACTTCCACATAATCTGAAAATATTCAATTACATTCATACTATAAATAATAAAATATCTGATACATTACATGAAATAACTTTAGAACAATCCGCACCAAAAACTTCACAACATTATTTGTACCTAGTTAATAGAGATAGACCTAACCTACTTAAAAGGTGTTAAAGAATTATATGACAGTGATTGCGGTACTTTTTCATATATAAAATAGACGTTGACTATAAACAACTTCACATTTTTTGTATTATTGGAAAATTTAGTGTTGTGATTATATCAATCTTGTGATTTTTATTTATAGTTTATATCAGAAAGCAAGTGGTTCCTTTTTCTAAAGTTTAATGTTCAATCTGTTCGTAGTATAAGCTACTTTCAAATATTCATATGAAACTTTAAATAATTATAAAAAGAAGTATTTACTATACCGAAAATTTAGAACAGTAATAACAATTTGCCAGCCTACTTTCGGCGATAAATGAAAACTCATTATCAATACATTCGGTCTTGATACTGGATCAACCAGAGCTTAATGTTCGTTAGTAAGTCAATTTAAATCTTACTCTTTGTTGTGTAGAAAAATTATGGAATGAATATAGTAAATCAATGAAACAAGTTTATATTGCCATTTCAATAATGTTTTATTGTTTTACAAAATATAATACAAATTCAATATTAATGACTGCATCGAAATAAAATCTTAACCCTTCTGGTTTAATACATTACACTAAAATACTTGTTGACTCATGAGTTATCGTGATGATTTACCATTTTGTAGAATAAACTATGTTTGTTTTGTAACAATAGAGTAGGGTCCTCGAATTCAATAACTTCTCCATTCTCCATCACCATGACTCTATCGCATTTCAACACAGTGTGTAATCTATGCGCAACAGTTATGGTTGTACATTGTTCAGAAATTTCAATTATCTTCTTATGAATCAAGCGATCAGTTTCTTCGTCCATATTTGCAGTGGCTTCATCTAAAATTATAATTTTTGTTCTTCGAACTATCGCCCGCGCTAGACAGAATAGCTGTCTCTGGCCTACACTGTGCGTTAAACCACTGTCATGTACATCCTCATCGAGATTTTTAATAGCACTATTGAGATTAACTGCACTCAGAGCCAACCAAATATCACTGTCGGAGTATTTACCCAATGGATCTATATTTGAACGAACTGTTCCACTGAAAAGCACTGGATCTTGTGGAATTAAAGCAATTTGATTTCTCAAAGACTCCAAAGGCAGGCTTCTGATATTAACATCATCAATGAGAATCTCCCCATCGGTCTCGTATAATCTGAACAGTGAGACAATTAAAGAGGATTTTCCTGCACCAGTTCTACCTACAACTCCAATTTTTTCTCGTGGTTTAATGATGAAATTCAAATTTTTCAATACCGTCTCGTTATATTTCTCATAGGTTAAGCTGACGTTCTTGAAATCGATGCAACCCTGTGAAGGCCAATTTTGTACAATTTTACCTGCTTGCGGTTCTTGTTCAATATCCGTGTATTCAGCGGCACGCTGAAAACTTGTCATAATACTCTCCAGCATGACCCATTGGCGAAGACTCCAATCCAAAAAACTGCTGAGAGCAAACGACTGAGTAATGGTCAGACCAACGTTTGAAGAAGATTCAACTAAGAAAAGAATTCAATAAATCAGCAAAAAAGTACCATGAAATGAGTTTCAATTTGTTAGCTAATTTTGAATAACAATGTTAGACTTCAAAAAAATATATGGGACATAGACTGTGAAATTGAAGTTACTGGGTCATATGCCATCGAAGGTTGTTATTTCAATCCTATAAACTTATAAGTAATTGTCTTTTGATATCAATATGGAAATCAGACTTTAATATTTGAAAAGTTTTTCTTTCCATATATATATTGTAAAACCAATACCGATGAATATCGTGAAGCAACTCTTAGATAGATCAATTTTGATTTCGAATTTTTCATTGGATCATACCTGACGTGCCTTTATGGAAACCAGTGGAGGTACAAGAACATTGAAAAATTTTAAAGGAAACATGTGCCCAAGGAATTTCACTAGAAATTATTGTTCTAATATATTTACAGAAATCCAAAATTTTTAATGGCTATGTTGCACACAGTGTCGGCATGATAGGGGTGGGATTGTCAATTGTATAGAATTGAATAGGTCCAAACAGCTAACGCAATTCAAAACTGTTATATTTCCCTTTTTGCAATCTCACTAGATGAGTAAGATACAGTAATAATTTTATTTTATTAAGTAAACAATGCACTATTTCAAAACTATCATATTGTGAACATGTTCACATATCGTGCACCCGCATAAAACACTGGATTTCAGAATATATAATATGGTCGCTTCAAATAATACCAATTTAGCACATGTTTCCAATTCAAAATTTTTGTGCCATAAGAATATATCACGTATTTCGAGAGATAGACATTTCAAAATGAAAATTTACCTATTTCCAGGTTTTTGTTCTCAATTCATCGGTATTGGTATTACGGATTTAATTCCTTGCATTTTTTCGCATTATCTGTAATAAGCAATATCTTGAACTTTATGAGTATAAATCTTCAACTTTTACTCTTTCTTTGAGTCCTGACAAATATTCTTACCATCATCTACCAAAACTTTCAATATGATCACAGCTACAAAAACGGCAGATAGCATATGTAAAGAAAACGCAAGACATCTAATAAGAATATTAAACAAATGGGCACTGGCAATAACAAGATCTTGGTGCTTGTCATATTCATTTATCAATATCTTTTGAGTACCATAGGACCGAATTGTTATCAATCCTTGCAACGTAGCATTTAAATGACCTACAAGTGGGCTCCTGGCTGCAATGAATAAAGATTCAAAAAATATTATTTCTATTTCAACATGCTGATTAAGATGAAACATAATTCATTTTTCTTCAGTAGATGAAAGTTTGGAATTTGAATAGGATTAGTAAAGTTTCACGGATCAAATGGAAATTGGCTTTTATTTTCAATTTTTCTCACATAAGCATACTTCTACTGAATGAGTCTGATTAAGTGGAAACAATAACAATGTGAGCAATTTTCAGTAATAATATTTCCTAAAGAAATTAAATATTCCTTTACTTCCTAACTATATGATAGCTGTATTATATAATTTTCAACAATATAATAGGAATTCATACTTATATATCTTGCACATAGGAATATTAAATAATTTTGGTAGCTGGAAAAATAAGAAAAATTAGAGAGCTACTTACTAGCACTACAGAGGCGTCGTAATGTTCTTGCGGGCCTGATGAAGTACCAGCATGCTGATAGAAATATAACGACTAAAAAAATTGTCATCATACAAAAGAATATACTTATTGTAGCTATCAGAACACACGTAGCTATCAACAAAAATATCATCTGAAAAAACCTCATTAGAACGTCGTGATAAATTATTCAATTATTTATCTATTCATTTGTTCATGTATTTATTCATTTATTCATTTATTAACACATTTATTTATTTCTTTATTCGTTTATTCATGTATTCATTCATTTATTCTTCTTATTCGTTCATTCATGTATACATACATTCATTTATTCATTCATTCATTCATTTAGCCATTTATTCATTCATTCTTTCATTCATTCATTCCTTCATTGATTTATTCATATATTCATTCATTTCTTCATTCATCGAATCATTTATATATTGTTTGATTCATTCAATTGAATCAGTAATAAAACACTCGTCTAAAAACCAAGAACTTGTTTGTGGTAATAGTTGAGTGTTATTTATTCATTCATTCTTTTCATTATATATTCATGGATTGATTCATTCATTTCTGCATTCATTCATTCTTTTATTCTTTTATTTATTTGTTAATTGATTTATTCATGTTAATATTAATTTCATTTTTCAGTTACTCATTCATTTATTCACTCAAATATCTATTCATTCATGAATTCATCAATTGATTGGTTATTCAATTTGTTCAATCCTTTATCTATTCTTTCAGTTATCAATTTATTTATTTATTAACTTATTGATTAATTCATTCATCGATTCATTCTTTCATTAATCCATTTATTCATTAATTCATTCATTCATTGTCATTCATAAATTCGATGATTAATTAATTAATTAATTCATTTGTGAATTCATTGATTCATTAATTTTTTCATTTTCTTGTTCATTTATTTATTCAACTGTTCATTCAATTATTCATTCATTTATTGAAATGTTATTCGTTTAATTATCTTTTAACTCTTTTATCTTTTTATTCATTTTTTATTCATATTTACATTTTGTTGAAGTGTTTCCTACCCGTTTATCTTTTTGAGTATTTTGACCCACTGATAATCTGAACAAAATTATTGAAAGAAATAATGACTTTCAGTAACTCAATGGTATCTGATTCAGAATAATTTTGTGGGACTTTATACTGACTTTTTATAGAAAAATAAAACTTGTGAAATGACATACTGAAATAACTATGTACAGGCTGCCCCATTTTCGATGGCCTTACGGGTTAACTCGCTTATTTTTAAAGAAAGAGATTTGCGGTTTTCGCGAACGTTGGCTACTTTTTTGTGAATCTTACGATACTGTAAACAAAATTTTCATAGCTTGCTTCGTTTTTGAAATACGAGTTGAAAATATTGCATTTTGGTCTCCCTCTTGTATCACAGCTGCCTTTCAACTTGAAGGAGAAGTGAAAACTGTATTTTATACAATTTTTTACGTAAAATCCAGTGGCGTAGTCAGATTTTCGAAATGAGCTGTCATTGTTTAGATATAACCCAATGTTATAATTTTTTAAATGGAACACTCTGTATATTTTTCCATGTTCAAAACAGAAATGTTTTGCGCTTTTCAAAAATATATAATACTTATATAAAATTCTAAATATTATCCCTGTATTTAGATAATTTTCTTTTTTTTTATGGCAAGTCAAGACAAATATCACTTTGATAGATCGTTGGGAGCAATAAACACAAATATCACTTCCATTTATATAGGTTAAAATGAAAAGTATTCATTAAAAAAATATTATTTAACATAAGTTACTAAACAGAGATTCATTTAATAATTATTATAACAAAAATAGATACTTATATGTAACACTGCTACAAAACAAAGTTCTATTATTTTTCTGTTGAAAATGTTTTGTAAATATTGTTCAAATTACTGCCCATTCTGTTGAAGACACATCTTCTGAGGATAGCGCCAATCGACCACAGTTACAACAAAAGTCTTATACCTAAGTATTCGAAAACTTCTCTCGGAATTTCGTCAAGCAGTTCAGAAAGAAAATCATCCAAAATTTCCAAATATCTTTGGTGATTCAAGTTACCGTCGAAAATGCGGTTGGCTAATCTTCCTCCTAAAACGAAACAAGATACATTAAAGTTATAATGTATTTTCTTTCTGAACTACTTGACGAAATTCCGTTGTTTCAATATAGAAAAGGTTTATCCTAATGAAAGATTCCAAAACCAGTGGATTGGTAATAATGGTTCTATAAACTAGCAACTAAGGTCCCCTGACTTATTTATATTAGATTTCTTCATTGGGGCTATATGAAAAATAAAATAAACCACACGCAGCACGAAAATCGAGATGCTCTGATGAATGCCTCGAGAGAAGCTTTCGAACACTTAGATATAAGACTTTTGTTTTAACTGTGGTTGATTGGTGCTATCTTCAGAAGATGTCGTCTGTGTCTTCAACAGAATGGAAAGTAATTTGAAAAATATTCACAAAAGAATCTCAACAGAAAAATAATAGAACTTTGTTTTGTAGCAGTGTTACATATAAGTTTCTATCTTTGTTATAATAATTATTAAATGCTTCTCTGTTTAGTAACTTATATTGAATAATATTTTTTCAATGAATACTTTTCATTCTAACCTATATAAAAGGAAGTGATATTTTTGTTTATTGCGCCGAACGATCTAACAAAGTGATATTTGTCTTGACTTGCTATAAAAAAAAAGAAAATTATATAAATACAGGGATAATACTTAAAATTTTATATAAGTATTATATATTTTTGAAAATCGCTATACATTTGTGTTTTGAATATGTAAAAATATACAGGGTGTTCCATTAAAAAAATTAAAACATTGGGTTATACCTAAACAATGACAGCTCATTTCAAAAATCTGACTACGCCACTGGATTCTACGTAAAAAAGTGTATAAAAAACAGTTTTCACTTCTCCTTTAAGTTAAAAGACAGCTGTGATACAGGTGGGGGACCAAAATGAAATATTTTCAACTTCGCCCTGTATCTCAGAAACGAAGCAAGCTATAAAAATTTTGTTTACGGTATCGTAAGATTCATAGAAAAGTAGCCAACGTTCGCGAATACCGGAAATCTCTATCTTCAAAAATAAACGAGTTACCCCGTAAGGACATCGAAAATGGGACAGCCTGTACAATAAATCTTACATAGAATAGATGTGTCTATTGAAGTAACTGAATAGTATTATTATCATAATTATTATTACAGAATTATGGGAATAGAGTGGAAGATAGCAATCCTATGAGTCTCCTGAAAGAAGTATACATCTTAATGAGGTACAGAAGAAAGCAAGGAAACAAAGTTGCGTAAGGCGTTAGTTTGTTGGTAGCTTCAGTAGAATCTGATAAAGAGCTTGAAAAAAGTTGCATCGATGCTACTCTTTGACCAGTTGATCGATGAGACACGAAGAAGGGAGGAGTCCAGAGTTTTCCAAAAGTAAAGACTCTACTTGTCAGAAAGCTCTATCTGGTGGTCGTTTTGAGGTATTTGCGCCACAACTTTAACGAATTGCCACGCAGTAGACTGTCCTCACTTAGAGTGAGAAGATCACTCAGATCAACAGAGAAAATAACCTTCAATCAGTGTTAAGATCGCCGCTCTTCAATCTCTCCAATTATATGGAGGTTGAAGAGTAGGTATCAGGTGCTGCTCGTAATTAAGTCTAGTAATAACAGATGACATTCTGGTCGCTCTTCTATAATTTTTTTCAATGAGATTTTAGTCAAGCACTTGCACTGGAGACTAAATTTAGAAACCGAACTCAAGCAAAGGTAGAATAATAATTTATAAATTGTTGGAACAGTTTGAACTGGAGGGTGCTCGAAAACTTTCAACAAACAGAGCAATGAGATCGCTTTCTTTAACAGTGCACTTAAATGTGGGGACAATATGGAATTCAATTTAGAAATTTTTTTCACAAAGTCACCATTGAGATAAGAAACATTTCACTCAATATATATATATATATATATATATATATATATATATATATATATATATATATATATATATATATATATATATATATATATATATATATATATATATATATATATATATATATATATATATATATATATATATATATATATATATATATATATAAATATAAATAAAAATATATATATATATATAACTTTTTGATATTTTTTATTAAAAAGTTGACGTTTCGCCACGACATTCGTGGCTTCATCAAAAATTTTGAAATATTGAAATTGCTTTGACATTTATTGATTTGAAAAAATTTGAATAGTTAAAAAAAACCACTATGTTTCATCAAAATTTTTCGGCTGTGGCCGTTCTCTGTTATTTATTACGTGCTATTCAGTCCAATATTAACATTCAAATCTGTAATTATTAGATGGTAAGGGAAACCACAGAAACCTTCACCCACGTAATGTACAAAATAGGTTTAAAATATTTGATTGTTGGATTTGTCTTTAAAAAGGCATTACTTGTAATTTTGGAGATCAAATGTTCTAAACTATACTTTCTTTTTAGAAAAATTGAAAATTCTAGATGTTTGGATTTTGTCTTAGAAGATGAGTTGTTATGGTTAGAGTTTGTTTGTTGAATTATTTTGTTTTGATTTATGTTGTTTTTCAGAAAAATTGAATAATTAAATCTGCGTATATTGAACTTAAATGTTTTATATCTGTTCTATCATTTACGACATTATTTAAATTTTTTTGGATTTGTAACATTTCTAAAATTTCTCTGCGTTTTTGATCTTTCTCTATTTCTAAAATTTTTGTGCTATTAAAGTTGAAACTATGATTATCATTTTTTTTATATTTGATTAGTGCTGTCGTTTGTGTTTTGGTATATTTGTGTGCTTTTAATCTTTCTTCTAAATTTTGAAAAGTTTGTCCTATATATGATTTATTACAATTATTACAGGGTATACTATAAACAACATGAGATTTTTGCAGAAGAGGTGTTTTTTGTTTTAAGAAACAACATAAATCAAAACAAAATAATTCAAGAAACAAACTCTAACCTAACAACTCATCTTCTTAGACAAAATCTAAACATCTAGAATTTTCAATTTTTCTAAAAAGAAAGTATAGTTTAGAACATTTGATCTCCAAAATTACAAGTAATGTATTTCTAAAGACAAATCCAACAATCAAATATCTTAAACTTATTTTGTACATAACGTGGGTGAAGGTTTCTGTGTTCCCTTCCCATCTAATATCAACAGACCTGACTGTTGATATTGGACTAAATAGCACGTAATCAATAACTGCAGACGGTCACAGCCGTATAAAACTTTTTTGAAAAAGAGTAAATAGTACCCTATTCTTTGACTTTTCAATATCAAAATAATTTGAACCTATTTCGAACATTACGTGGGTAAAAGTTTCTATAGTTTCCCTTACCATCTAATAATAACAGATTTGAATGTTAATATTGGACTGAATAGCACGTAATAAATAACAAAAAACGGCCACAGCCGAAAAATTCTGATGAAACATATTAGTCTTTTTTAACTATTCAAATTTTTTCAAATCAATAAATGTCGAAGCAATTTCAATATTTCAAAAGTTTTGATAAAGCCACGAATGTCGTGGCGAAACGTCAACTTTTTAATAAAATCGAGTTTTTTGAGATTCACCAAGCCTGTTTTTGCTAACAATTATCAAAAAGTTAAAAATAGTTCACAGGCAACCACAATTCAAATAAATAATTATATATATACATATATATATATATATATATATATATATATATATATATATATATATATATATATATATATATATTCATATATATGAGAAATTTTTTGGGATATTGTTGGGGTCATTTGCTACTTTTTCACTTTCGGCCCTGGGTCCTAAGACTCACGGTTAAGGAGATATAATTTTTTTCTAAAATTACCCAAAATCCCGACTTTATACCTTCATAAGTTTTCCAATAATGCCTGTGAAAATACCATTTTTTGGAATGAATATTCTGTAATGCATGCTTGTTCAAACAGTTAAAAGTTTTCATCACAACTGACAGTATCAAAGGCACATACGAAGATATTTTTGTCACAAAATTAGTGATTTTGTGAAAATAAATCAACTTCAAAATTCGAAGTTGAGAAAAGAAACTCTCTTTTAAAAACTTCTCTACTTAAAGAGCTTTCTAACGGTATGCTACACATTGATAAAAAAAACATTTCTGCTTCAAATTGCGAATATTCCTCGAGAAAGAAGGAATTTGTGCGGAAATTGTTAAGAGAAAAACAATTTTATTTTTATGGTCGTTTATTTGAACAGAAGTTAAACTACTAACAATAATTTAATATCTAACTGTTCTCTGGTTACAAATTTTGTTCGAACTGTTCTTCCTTGTTCCTAATGCACGCCCGACTGCGCTTTCTCACTTCAAACGTTACGGTAGCTACTTGTTTGTTGAAGCTGAAATATTTTCCCTTTATGTTCGAACAAAATGTGATTTTATTCGTTTATTTGAACGAAAGTTGAACTACTAACAATAATTCAATAAGTTACTGCTCTCTTGTTACACATCTTGTTCGAATGTTTTTTTTTTGTTGAAGCAGAAATATTTTTCTTCAAACAAAATGTGTAAAAAAGAGCAGGTAGGTATGAATTATTCCCTGTAGTTTAACTTTTGTTCCAATAAACGATTCTAAAATCACAGTTTGTTCGAACAACAAAGAGAAATATTTCTGCTTCAAGAAATAATTAGCTACTCTAGTAAGGGTTAAAGTAAGAAAGAACTGTCAGACGTGCATTAGAAACAAGGGAATACAGTTCGAATGAAATTTGTAACTAGTGAACAGTTAGATATTAAATTATTATTAGTAGTCCAACTATTGTTCAAAAAAACGATCATAAAATTAAAATTGTTTTCCTTAAGAGGGTTTAAAGAAGGGATTTTGGGTAATTTGAGAAAAAAAATTATATCTCCTCAACCGTGAGTCTTAGGACCTAAAGTCCAGAGCTGGAAAGGTAGCAAAAGACCCCAACAATATTTCAAGAATGGTTGATGGTTCATGTGACGAACACCCTATATATATATATATATATATATATATATATATATATATATATATATATATATATATATATATATATATATATATAATTTTACTCACAGTAATAACATCATTGATAATGAAAGGCACCCATTCATCAACGGCATATAGATCCTTAGAAAATCTGTTCAAAATGTTACCACTCATGTTAACATCAAAAAACGACATGTTCGCTCCAAGAACTTTGGAAATCATAGATTTGTGTAAGTTTTTAGATATCTTCAAAGTGAATGTGAAAAAAATTACTTGAGATATCAAAACGAGCACACATGTAACTACAATCATAGAAGAATAGCTGTGTATATAAAAATTCCTTCCATACATAGATTTTTCGATGTTTTCTGACAAATTTGTTATAGCTCTGTTCAACATATCCAGTGGAGTTGATTCGACAAAATATTTCGTAGTTGTAATGATTGCACCACTGCTGGTTCTGTTTTGAGAAATATTAGGAAGCATGTGTTTGTTATTCAAATTATCAGATATCATTGGTTTATACGTAGTAGAGAATGAAGAATTTTTGAAAGACACGGAACGACTTGCATTGATGGCCACTGACTCTTCCATTGAGACCCTGAAAAAAAAATTCCATTTTTCGAAAATTTATCTTATATGATACTCGAGTACGAACGGATTGGAAATAATTGTAGGTATTTTCGCCTTAGGATCTTGGAAATCGTCAAATAGAACATGAATGTTTCTCAGTTTGTTTGTTTAAGGTTTAATTCTAGAATATTTTTCATAAACTAGTTATTCGTTACAGAACGTTGTACTCCAGAGCAATAATTGATACTTTGACCAATCAAGGTGCCAACAACTTGAAAACATTAACTAACATACACAAAGGCGAGGGAGAAAGTTAGAATGTTGAGATATCCCCCATTATTTCCTACTCATAAAAGTACGGCAAGGTGAAGAAACGTCACTTGAACCTATTAGTCCAGTCACCAGCGGTAAAAAACTGTAAAACCGTGGAATTTTGAGAATCAACACCGATTTTGATAAAAATTTGGAATTGAGCTCTTCTTACCCTCTTCTTCAAAATCTATACTCTGCCGAAATGTGCTTTTCATTTTTTTGGGGTGAAAACTACCCCTTATCGCATAAAACTAAAAAATCGTATATATTAGCATGTATTTAGTTAAAAGAACGTTTAAATGAATGATTTGTAGATCTATTGATATACTCAAATAAGTTTACGATTACGATTAATTACGATTAATTAGACAGATTCAACCCCTTCAAATCATCCCCTGATGGTAGTAATTTCTAAAAATAGTTTCGAAGGTATTTATGATTTGAAATAATTGAAAATTGCGTCATATTGAATTGTTATACTCTATTTGAAAGAAATTATCATTTTCCGAGACGCTTCAACCCTTATAAGTCTTCTCCTGAAAATATGAATTATTGAAAAATAATCTCAACGATTTTTTCACAATAAGAAATGATTCAAAAGTGCATTAATAGTGAATCGAGAATATTTCATCAGTGATATAATTCTTGTCGTTTTTCAAACACAACCCTTATAAAAGCCACCCTTTGTGACCAAAAATATAAATATTGCGGTTTTTTTGCATTAATAATGAGTGAAAATGATAAAAATTTATTTGCACTCAATATAGTTTTTCGTTTCCTCGTCGCTCTCGGTATCCACATCTTCCTCTTGGTCTAAAACTGGTGTCCTGTTTAGACAAGTGTCTTCACTGCAGGTTCTGCATATAGCATTGCAAAAGAGGCCTACTCGTTGGTAACCTCACGCTGAACCGCATCCCTTTTTGCAATTACAAAATATCATTTCCAAAAGCTCCTCAGGTGCCGGTTCATTTCGGATTGGATGCAAAATTTCGTAAATTTTAATTCAACCCCAATCAAAATAATTCATATTTTTGTTACCCAGCCATATTATGTGCTCATTGAAAGCACCAACTGTTGGGACAAGAGATGAAAATCTAACAGCCTTTTTTTTAGTGGTTAAATTAATAAATGAGTTATATCTGATTTGTTCGAGGTATTCAGCCAAGTTTGTAACACGTTTCAATGTATTTAATTTATAGTGTCTTTAGTAAGTCCAAACAATATTTAGGTACAGTATCTACCGGCTTCCAGAATATCTTCAAGCGTTGAAGAACTATTATAAAAAATCTTTGGCTTTTCTCTTACTTCGGAACGTTTTTCTAAAATGTCGATAAATTTTTTTTACCTTTATTGAAGGAGGCAGAAGTTGAGTCACATCCAGTGAAGCTGTGAGAGAATAGTATCAAATCTGCACTGTTTGGATATTCAATTTCTAAACTTTCAGAAGAATATGCAGGTGAAGCGGAATTTTGCTCTGAAATTAAAAATTTAAAAAGTTGGGTTTTCGACGATTACTCCCTCATTTTTTGAGCTATAATATTTTCTAAAAGAACATTCTGTAAAGAATTTAAAGGTCTTTGACACCACGTTGATTGAAACTTTTTTTAACCTTTCATTTGAAAAGGGTTGACCTCAAAGGGCTTGGATGAGCCACAATTAATACGCGAATGCAAACTTCGAGCCAACATATCTCGTTCAATTTTCATGATACAAAGATCAAAAAAATATCAATATTTTAAGTAAGGAAAACCCTACAATTAACAACGGGAACAGTTCCTCATATCATGAAAAGTTTTTGGTTTATTTGAGAAAAATTAATTTTTTTTCAAAATTACGAAAATGCGATTTTAAAAAAAAATTAAAAAAAAGTGACTTTATTTTTGTTATAAGTCAGTCAATTCTTATAAAAAGACTTTTGTATGATACTAATTTTGAAGGGTTTCTCTTGTACTTTGAAAATGGACTCTTAAGTTTTACCCAAAATTTCCATTATTTTCAAATTATTTCAGGTTTGAAGTTTTCAATTTTGGGTTTCCCAAAAAATTACCATTCTTCAACGAGTAATAACTCAGACGTTGTTGGGTTCACAAAGGTCATTCAAAAACTATTATCTTTTCTCTATTATTAGCTTCATTTTTGTTTCAGATGATTTTTCCGATAAAATGAAAATTTTTTGAGTTATTCGTAAAAAACTGTTTAACAACCTGCGTTTTTTCAATGAAAATTGCACAGTTTCAATCGTTAATAACTGGAAAATTATCAACTTTACAAAAAAACTTTATGAGACAAAAGTTGCTTAAAATTAGTCGATTTATCAATTTCTGATGTTATTTTGATTAAAATCATTTTCATCCCCTAGAAGGGGTAGCTTTCACCCCTAAGGCAAAAATCACACTTCGACACATTATAGATTTTGAAGAACGTTATAAATACTACCTAAATTTTAATTTTCAAGGAAATCTACCTTGATTTTCAAAATTCCACGGGAAAACGGCTGGTCACTGGACTATATCTTCCAAAAGTTGAATTGGAACAATGAAGGTATTAGGAATTAACAGTTCATGAATGAAGTATTTATTTCCAACGTAAATATATTATGCAATTGCATGTACAAATTTCTGATTTCTTACAAATTACGGCGCAAAAGGTGAAAAATCGAAAGTATAAATTTTACAAAAAGTAGAATCAGTGAGTCTAGAGAGTGCTGTTGCGTGAAAAGTTGTAATTCAAAAGCATATACAAATCCAAGTGTCAGCTTTCATCGGTTCCCGAAGACAAACAAATATTTCATAGAGGGAAAAATTATTTTGGAGAAAAGGAAAACATTGTTTTACTGAAGGTATGGAAAATCAATCTGAAGAACTCCGAGAATGACGGTGTATTGTTTACATTTTACAAGAGAAAATTACATTCTTCCAGGTAATCAACTCCTTTGTTCGAAATTTTGGTTAGTTTCTTTCATTTATGAAAATACAAGAAGCTGCAGCCAAGATGAGAGTTTTCAAAAAATTCCGTTCCTACATGTAATCTTCTAAGAGCTTATGATATGGAAAAGAATTTGGAATCAGGCTCAGCACGTTCAGAAAGAATAATTAATCAATATGTCAAATCTGATACTCAACATATCAAAAACTTGCGTCCATCATATCATGCAGAATTTAACCAAGATGTTTTCACAGAAAGAGACCAATCTATATTTCATAAGTAAAAGCTTTCGGCGGAAGTCTGATATGTAGGATTGAAGGTGAATGCCGAAACTCAAACGAACGAAAGTAGTTTCACACAAAAAATTAGTTAGCCTAGTATAAAGAAATACTTCAAATCACGAAAGACAGAGTTTTATATATTCATATTGACAAACACCAGGCTTCGGTCTTCTCTTCATTTTTCTCACATTGGAAACCCGTGTTCAAAGTTGGTTTTGAAGCGCCATGTTTTGACGTTATCACCTAAGCTTCACCTCTATGTCAGATCCCAATAGAAGTAGATGGAGAATATCCAAGTGATATACTTAATCCACAGAATTAATTTCCTAAGCAGACAACGGTAGACAAGTGTGGGCAAATATCAAGTATAGTTACGTGAGGTATGCTGCACTATGAGAATGGTTTGATGAGCTACTGATGAGTCGAATATTTAGGTATATACAGTAAAGTCACGACGATGGACACCCATCTGTATAAAGATAACTGCTCGAAATAGAAACCATAATATTTGGTTGTGGAGGTCTATTCGTGTGCTCCATTTATCGAATTCAACAGTTTTCGAGAAACATTTTTTTTATGAAAAAAGTTGTTTTTGAGCACACATATTATATAAAAATAATGATGGATAATTTTTATTGAAGATTTTAAATTTTCCATGTTGGTTTGTAAAATTATTCTATGGGGTGATCACAAAAATGATAATGAAATACTAGGACATTTCTTCGAACTTTGATGTTTCTAACATTCACCGCTTAAGGATGGATGGGGATGACATTGGAGTCTTGTCTTATATAGCTAGCTCCGCTAGAGGATTTGTGTCATGAATTTCGAGTTTTCGAAAAAATTTCCTAGGAGTTCATATTCGTGATATATATATATATATATATATATATATATATATATATATATATATATATATATATATATATATATATATATATATATATATATCATTTTATACATACCACTTGCTCAACAGCTTTTCATATAGGCCAGAAACTGCTTCCACCAAAATAGTGAAAACGATAACTATAATCAAAATCATGAATCCGCCCCCGAACATAAAGTATTTTTTATAATCCTTCCATCCGATGGCTCCTGTTTGAAGAGTTTCTTGGTAAATATTTGCTCTAGCGGATGAACATGTTTTCGGTAATAATTCTGTATCTTCATAGGGCGGAGGCTCATCATCCATGACATTGGTTTCTTGTGAATTATTTTCAGGAGATTCACTCAAATGATTGTTTAAACTTTCAAGACTCTGAGATTGTTTGGGCGGAATATTGATAGGTTTTCCTGAATACGTTACAGATCCATTCGACATAATTATAACATTATCAGCATTACTGATGAATCTATTATCATGAGTTGAAAGAATTATAAGTTTGTCACTGAGATAATTTTGAATGCAATTTTGAAAAACATAATTCTTCACGTGACTATCCAAAGAAGATAAAGAATCATCGAAAATATAAATATCGCTTTGTTTATAAAGAGCTCTTGCAATATTTATTCTAGCTTGCTGCCCTTTACTTAAGTTAATACCACAGTCATTCAATATAGTTTCGTCACCAATTGCTAAAACGTCCAAATCAAATGAAAGAGCACATGCCTCCAAAATAGCTTTATATTTGACTTCGTCGTAAGGTTGTCCAAAAAGAATATTTTGTTTTATTGAGGAAGGAAATAGCCAAGGATTTTGCGGTGAGTATGATATCGATCCTTCAACATGCATTGCTCCGTTGGAAATCGTATATTCCTTCAATATTGCCTTTAGTAGAGAACTTTTTCCACATCCAACTGGACCAATTAAAATATTCAAACCTGGTTCGAGTTTTATGTTGATACTTTTCAGAATTGGTATTTTTCCTACGTCTATATCTGCCATAACGATATCAATTCTGGGGACTATTACAGTATTTGGACACTGATGTGTAACTTGTTCGATCTCTTCAGCATTCAATATGACCTCTACTCTTCTCAAACATGCGATCAATTCTGCGAATGTTGCACAACAGTAAGGTATAATAATTTCTATTGTTCTTCTCAGTGTGAAGAAGCATGTAGTGATATAGTACACTACATCTGCTGTCAGACTATGTCCAAACCATATGTAACATAAAATGATGAAAAGAAATGATAGCTTGTTGCATAAATTTCCCAAGAAATTCGAAAAAAATTTTAAAATTGCAAGTATTCTTAGTTTTCGAATTTCTTTCCTGAAAAAGAATATGATAAGTATAAAATTTTCTTACCTAATTTTCTCACCTATATATGCTTACTTTCTCAAATGTATAACTTTTTTTGCAAAAAAATTTTCCCAAGCGTACATTTTCAAGACTTTTATAGAAGTAATTATTTCCTGTGTCAATTGTAATCGCATGTCTGTTTTATTATTGGCAGCTCTTCTTTTTTTGAGTATCAAACCTGCTATGTAGACTGAAAATAATTTTAACAAATGAAAGTTCAGTATTACGCCTTATATGTTTATGGTAAAATACAAAATATTTGAAATATATGAACTTCATTGCACTTTCTGTTGGTAAATCAATTACAATGTACAATATTCCTCATATAATTACCTTGAATTATTGCTATGAATAAAATTATGCTTAGCCCTGTGAGTGCTGAAGTTCCCAATTTAATGTGCAACATATACATAACAACAACAGCTTGTATCAATTCCACCCATAAATCATTCACAAAATAAGCTGCCTCCTCAACTTGCGAAATATCTTTGGTAATTGCTGTTACAATTTTACCGGTAGAAATCTCTATCAGTTTAGATGGGCTCAGTTTCAAAGCTTTTCTGTATATCAAAGAAGATAAGGATGAGGTCATCTTCATCGCAAGCTCGGATTTTAAAAGAATATAGTGCTGTTCGTAAAAAAGAAAGACACTATGTATAAAAGTCAGTATCATTCCATACATCCATGCCTCATTTTTTGATACTTCTTTTTGATTTTCTTTGAAATAATTAACAAGCTTGCCGACTGAAAGGGGTGTCAAGGTTCTGTGAAAATATTAAGAAGTTTAGTGTTATATATATAATATAATATACAATTATATATATCATATATATATATATATATATATATATATATATATATATATATATATATATATATATATAGATAAATATATATATATATATATATATATATATATATATATAATATATATATATATATATATATATATATATATATATATATATATTATATATATATATATATATATATATATATACATATACATATTGTTACGAATATTCGATGAACGTTGAAGTAACCGCCCTCTTAATTCGAAGACTAGAACATTCTGGAAGCTTCTCGAATGAATGACAAGACATATAAAAGCGACCATAGAAGAGACGAGTCTACAGTGAGTTTACAGTGAACTACCGTGTTATAAATTAAGAGCGAAGCCTGTGTTTTGAAGTAGTGACAGTTATTGAAAAGTGTGGTTATTGTCAGAATTACTGTTGTTTAAATAAATACTGATTTGTTTTGTTTATTAATTAAATTTAGTTAGTTATTGGAAATCATCCTAGCGAACCCGAATTCGTAACAACTGGTGTCAGAAGTGTAGGATGCCAATAACCAGAAAAATGGAATCGATGATTGAAAAACTAATGCAAAAATTCGCCGAACAAGAGGAACAACGTCAACGGGAGAAATTGGAAGAGCAGAAACGTCGAGAACAGGAGAAATTGGAAGAGCAGAAATGTCGAGAACGGGAGAAATTAGAAAAACAAAAACGTCGAGAACAAGAAAAACTAGATGAGCAGAAACGTCGGGAGCAAGAATTACAAGGATTACAGAAAATTCTGGAAGATCTGGACAGAGGTAGGAAGGAGGATAATGAGAAATTGAGAGGTGAAATAGTACATGTGAAGGAAGACCTGGAGGACCAATTGCATAACTTAGAAAAGCGAATATCAACAATGGAAAAAAATGAATCAAAAGTAACGTCAAATCAAGTTCCCAGACTGAAAGTTTCGAAGCCACCTACTTTTGATGGAGATTCTTCCTGGCCAATATTCAAACGGCAGTTTGAAGCAGCAGCCCAAGCTAATGGTTGGACAGATAAAATGAGAGCAGTAGAACTGGTTTTGTCCCTCAGAGGTAAAGCTGCAGAACTGTTACAAAAATTGTCATTAAAAGAGCAGGAAGATTACCTAACTCTAATAAAAACCCTAGAGTTGAGATATGGTGATGATCATAAAGAAATGTTTTATCAGGCCCAATTAGAAGGTGGGCATCAATTGGCAAATGAATCACTGCAAGAATTTCAGGCCGAAGTAGAAAAGTTGACTCGGTTAGCCTACCCAATGGCTCCAGATGATATCCTTGAGAAATTGAGTGTCAAATCTTTTGTGAATGGGTTAAAAGACACCGACCTGATTGAGCATCTGAAAATTTTGAGACCAAGAACAGGAAATGATGCTTTAGTGAGGGCTCTGGAATTTGAAACAGCAAAACTAACATCTTGTAATAACCGAACAACACACAGAGCTCGAAAAGTGGAAGTAGAGGAAAATGAAACACTTGGAGTAGATATATTAGAACGGTTAGACAAACTCATTTCTTCCTTTGAAAAGAACCGAGTATTTTTTAAGGGTGAATGCTACTCGTGTGGAAAATATGGACACACTAGTAGAGAATGTTGTTCAAGAATGAACAGAGGAAGAGATGATAATAGAAACAAAAGAATAATCGATTTAAGGAGAACTACCATTGATTTTAATAACCAAGCAACACACAGAGCTCGTAAAGTGGAAGTAGAGGAAAATAAAACACTTGGAGTAGTATTAGAACGGTTAGACAAACTTATTTCTTCCTTTGAAAAGAACCGAGTATTTTCTAAGGGTGAATGTTACTCATGTAGAAAATATGGACACATTAGTAAAGAATGTCGTTCCAGAATGAACAGAGGCAGAGATAATAACCGAAAGAGAGGAATAATCGATTTAGGAAGAACTACCATCGATTTGAATAACCGAGCAACACACATAGCTCGAAAAGTGGAATTAGAGGGAAACAAAACACCTGGAGTAGATATCGACAAACTTATTTCTTCCTTTGAAAAGAACCGAGTAATCTTTAAGGTTGAATGTTACTCATGTGGAAAATATGGACACACTAGTAGAGAATGTCGTTCCAGAATGAACAGAGGCAGAGATAGTAACAGAAACAGAGGAATAATCAATTTAAGGAGAACTACCATTGATTCGAAACAGGGATGGACGACAGAAGAATTAATTGAGGCACAGAAACAAGATCCTGACATAAAGCATCTCAGAGAATGGAAAAGAATCGAACGTAGACCCACCTGGAAAGATATTTCAACAATGGGCGCTAAAACGAAGGCATTGTGGGCGCAATGGGATTCCTTAATTCTTGAAAATGGGTTACTCAAGAGGAAATGGGAAAGTCCGGATGTTAAAGAAATCAAAACCCTCTTAGTGGTACCAACCAGCAAAGTGCAAGAAACTTCTACAGGAAATCCACGGTGGAAGCTCAGGGGCCCATTTTGGTGTGAATAAGACAATTGCAAGGATAAGGGAAAGATTTTATTGGGTCTCGTAGAAGCTTGGTGCAGAAAATGCAACATGTGCAGCCACTAAGGGACCCTCAGAGAGAACTCATGGAAAAATGGAAAAATACAACGTAGGGCTTCCATTTGAGAGAATCGCTATTGATGTTGCCGGGCCATTTCCAACTTCTAACGATGGAAATAAATACATACTGGTTGTCATGGATTACTTCAGCAAGTGGTCTGAAGCCTATGCTCTTCCGAACCAAGAGACTGAGACTGTTGCACGTGTACTGGTAGATCAGTTCATATCCCGATACGGAGTTCCACTAGAATTGCACTCAGACCAGGGACGAAACTTCGAAAGCGAAGTTTTTAAGAAAGTGATGGAGATGTTGAACATCCGAAAGACCAGAACCACTCCATTACATCCACAGTCTGATGGGATGGTGGAAAGATTAAATCACAGCATGGAACAATACTTGTCGAAGGTTGTGGCTGATCACCAAAAGGATTGGGACAGACATTTGCCAGTACTGTTGATGGCTTATCGAGGATCGGTTCATGATTCCACAGGTCATACTCCAGCAAAGATACTCTTTGGTAGAGAATTACGTTTGCCATGTGATTTGCTGTTCGGTACTCCCGAAGATACACCATTGGAAGTAAAGACTTATGCAGATGAATTGAGACTGCACCTAAGCAAGATCCATGAGCATGTCCGGGATAAGATAGATGCTAGTACTGACAGAATGAAGACCAGATACGATTTGAGGGCGAACTCAGCCGGATTTAAAGGAGGAGATTTAGTATGGTTGTACAATCCCCAGCGAAAAAAAGGGTTATCACCTAAATTGAGCCAGAATTGAGAAGGAGCCTATAAAGTCACAAAGAGGATAAATGATGTTGTCTACCGAATCCAACGCACTCCTAGGACGAAGCCTAAAGTTGTACATTTAGATAGGCTAGCAAAGTATCACGGTGGATGTGTACTAGGAGATTTTGATCGGGACGATCAAACTTAAGAGGGGGGCAGTGTTACGAAGATGTCTAAAGCCGACTCTGTGTGCTCTGGAATATTCGATGAAGGTTGAAGTAACCGCCCTCTTAATTCGATAGAAGACTAGAACATTCTGGAAGCTTTTTGAAGGAATGACAAGACATATAAAAGCGACCATACAAGAGACGAGTCTACAGTGAGTTTACAGTGAACTACCGTGTTATAAATTAAGAGCGAAGCCTGTGTTTTGAAGTAGTGACAGTTATTGAAAAGTGTGGTTATTGTCAGAATTACTGTTGTGTAAATAAATACTGATTTGTTTTGTTTATTAATTAAATTTGGTTAGTTATTGGAAATCATCCTAGCGAACCCGAATTCGTAACAATATATATATATATATATATATATATATATATATATATATATATATATATATATATATATATATATATATAATATATATATATATATATATATATATATATATATAGTATATATATATATATATATATATATATATATATAATCTCTTGATAATTATTAGCAATAACAGGCTTGTTGATCTTAAAAAACTTGATTTTTATTGAAAAGTTGACGTTTCGCCCACGATATTCGTGGCTTTATTCAAAACTTTTGAGACAAAATTGAATTTCTTTGACATTATATGATTTTGAAAAATTCTATAGAAACAGACTACTGTTTCACTAAAATTTTTTTTCGGACTGTGGCCGTTCTTTGCTATTTATTACGTGCTATTCAGTCCAATATTAACATTCAAATTTGTTATTATTAGATGGTAAGGGAAACCACGAAACCTTTACCCAACGTAATGTTCGAAATAGGTCCAAATTATTTTGATTTTGAAGAGTCAAAGAATAATAATAATAGAGGTACTATTTATCTTTTTTTCAAAAATTTCTCATTGCGGCTGTGGCCGTCTTCAGTTATTAATTACGTGCTATTCAGTCGAATATCAACAGACAGGTTCCGTGTTTGATATTAGATGGGAAAGGGAACCACAGAAACCTTCACCCACGTAATGTACAAAATAGGTTTAAAATATTTGATTGTTGTCTTTTAAAAAGACATTACTTGTGATTTTGGAGATCACATGTTTCTAAACTATATTTTCTTTCCAGAAAAATTGAAAATTCTAGATGTTAAGATTTTGTCTAAGAAGATGAGTTGTTGTGGTTAGAATTTGTTTGTTGAATTAAATCTGCGTATATTGAACTTAAATGTTTGATATCTGTTCTATCATTTACGACTTCATTTAAATTTTTTGAATATGTAACATTTCTAAAATTTCTCTGCGTTTTTGATCTTTTTCTATTTCTAAAAATTTTTGTGCTATTAAAGTTGAAAGTATGATTCTCATTGTTTTTATGTTTTATTAGTGCTGTGGTTTTGTGTTTCTGGTATATTTGTTGTGCTTTTAATCTTTCTTCTAAATTTTGAAAAAGTTTGTCCTATATATGATTTATTACAATTATTACAGGGTAATACTATAAACAACATGAGATTTTTTGCAGAAGAGGAGGGGTTTTTTACTTTTTTTATTCTTAGACAAAATCTAAACAATCTAGAATTTTCAATTTTTCTGGAAAGAAAATATAGTTTAGAACCATGTGATCTCCAAAATCACAAGTAATGTCTTTTTAAAGACACCAATCAAATATTAAACCTATTTTGGTACATTACGTGGGTGAAGGTTTCCTGTGGTTCCCTTCCCATCTAATATCACGGACCTGTCTGTTGATATTCGACTGAAATAGCACGTAATTAATAACTGAAGACGGCCACAGCCGCAATGAGAAATTTTTGAAAAAAAGATAAATAGTACCCTATTATTATTATTCTTTGACTCTTCAAAATCAAAATAATTTGGACCTATTTCGAACATTTACGTGGGTAAAGGTTTCTGTGGTTTCCCTTACCATCTAATAATAACAAATTTGAATGTTAATATTGGGACTGAATAGCAACGTAATAAATAGCAAAGAACGGCCACAGCCGAAAAAAAAATTTTAGTGAAACAGTAGTCTGTTTCTATAGAAATTTTCAATCAATAAATGTCAAAGAAATTTTCAATTTTGTCTCAAAAGTTTTGATAAAGCCACGATATCGTGGCGAAAACGTCAACTTTTCAATAAAATCAAGTTTTTTAAGATTCAACAAGCCTGTTATTGGCTAATAATTATCAAGAGAGATTAGAAATAGTTCACAGGCACAACAATTCGAATAAATATTATATATATTATATATATATATATATATATATATATATATATATATATATATATATATATATATATATATATATATATATATATATAATATATATATTATTATATTTATATATATATATATATATATATTATATATATATATATAGATATATATATATATATATATATATAATTATTTTTGCCTGTGATGTATTTTTAGTTATTCTTGTCTTATTTGCAGAAACAAAAATTTTGGATGTTCTATTCAAACCATTATTTAACGTTTCATCTCGAAATCCGAATGTTTTCCAAGACATTTAAAACGTGATATTTAGAAACAGAAATGAACATTCATGGGCAGCACGGCTCCATCAGTAAGGTCGTATTTTTCGCGCGAAAGGCATCGCGTAAAGATGCGATTCTAACGGATTGAATTATATTTTGAAAAATCACGATTAAATAGCAAACCGAATTGAAAAGAAAAAAATGATTAATTTGATTCAAAAAAGTGCATCGAGGAAAAAAGTTGAAACCAACGAAGGAACGTACCTCAACATAAACTCAACCAACTTACCAAATATCACTTCTTTATTGCAAAAAAAAACGCTAGGTGCATCGTTTACTGATAACGAAGTAGGTCGTGATGCGATTTGAACGGAATAGTCTCCTCGCGGTGCAGCGCAACATAGGAAAATGGTTGAAACTACCACTTCCTCAACATTAACTCAATCTAAGTTTGAACCCCCTATCTCAATCTGCAGTACCTGTTTAGTTTGACAAATTTTCGACACCCACGAAAAAACAAGAAATATCTACGTAAAAATGGCGGCGTTTGGAAAAATTCAACTAAGTTTTATAGTCTAGTCAACAAGTGCTTTTTCTGTTCAACTTTTTTCAACAGTCTCGGAAAAATATGAGCAAGGTGTCATTCGATTCGGAATAGAATGTAGATATTTTTAGAAAAAATACAGTTCCGTTCGCAAAAATTGTAAAAGTTATAAACAATTTACTGAAAGATAAATGGTTTGGTTTTCTGCAAATAACTCTAAAACCAATTGAGATTTTTGATATCTAAAAAATATATTCAAAAAGAAGAGAAAATCTTCTAAAGTCTCAACTCCTGAAACTGTAGGATCAATATTTATAATTTTCTCAGAGGGGTAAAAAAACGACCGAAAACGGGTAATCTGGCTTGCGCAAGTCAAGCTCATTTCAAACATTTTAACAATAAACATTATTTAACCATATTAAATATAATATGAACAATAATTCGGTGGCAAAAAATTTTTCAGTTAGTTATGCAATTGTTAATTATTAATTTTTTTGTGTTAGAACATGAAAATTGTGAGTGTTATAACTGTTCAACTATATATCTGAGATTTTATTCCTTTCTTGGAGCTATGTTTGAGAGGCTTCAGAATAGATCCCCATTGAAAAAATTGAAAATTTTCAATTTGTCTGTTTTTTACTAACAATTAACGTAGTTCCAAATAAGAAAATTATTATTATTTATTTTTATTAATTTCAAAGAACCGTTTTATTATATGATCGGAAACTGCATAAAAAAGGTTTTTTTCTAATTTCGTGCCCTATTGTATAAAAAACTCTTATAAACGAATGCGTTGTTTACTTATAGGGGAATTGAAAAAAAAAAATTTATGATTAATATGTTTTTCGAATTTTTTTGACGTTGATCTATTCAGAAACCTTTCAAGACTTGCTACAAGAAATGAAAAAAAATTTTAGATTCACAGTTCAACAGATATCACACTTGCAATATTCTTGTTCAAGCAGCAAAAAATTATTAATTAACTATTGTATAACTAATTGAAAAATTGAGATAAAATTTTTTGCCACCGAATTATTGTTCATTCAACTATCCAGTTAGTGCCTGAATTTTTTCATTTCTTAATTTTCGTATTCAATATGGTTACATAATGTTTATTTTTAAATTGTCCTAAGTGGCCGTGTTCCAGCAAATGAAACTTTCTCTTAGGAAATTTCCTTCTCTGTTCGAATCTTTTTTCATATATCAGAATTCTCAATTGGTTTTTGAGATATTTGCAAAAAACCAAACCCCTCTTTTTTTCTTTCAGTCAATTGTTTATAACTTTTACAATTTTCGCGAGCGGAACTTTGATTTTTTCAAAAAATATCTACATTCTATTCCTAATCGAATGACACCTTGCTCATATTCTTCTGAGACTGCTGAAAAAAGTTGAACAAAAAAGCACTTGTTGACTATTAATAGTTCGTTCTGCCTCTGAAACCACTTCGGATACCAAATTTCAGCTAATTAGGTGTGATGCGAACCGCTGGAGATGTTAATATGTACATGGAAGGATATTTATATGAAAATCAGAAATATTTACGTGAAAATGGCTGCGGTTGCAGAAAGTTTTGCGACATTCGTTCTGCAAAGAAAACAATGCTAGGTACCGAATTCCAGCTCATTTGACTAGATGCAAGCGGTTGAAGATGCTAATATGTAATAAATATATATATATATATATATATATATATATATATATATATATATATATATATATAATATATATATATATATATATATATATATATATATATATATATATATATAATGTGTGTGTGTGTGTATGTATATTTATACAAGTAGTCAGCAACTCACACATAAACAATCTTTACGGCTAACTGTATCAAGCCAAGAACAAGATACTGTTTCCAGAAACAATCAAATAGTAATTTAAATACTGATTTTGGTTTTCCGGGTTGAACTTTCTGTTGATTCCAGTGTATTTCCATTTGATCTCCTAAGGTTTTCGATTGCAATTGAGTCCACACTTTGCAAAGGTCATCTTCATTAAGGTCTCTGCTATTTCCTTTTTTGACGTAGGGATGAATATAACTTAAAAGAGGAAAAATAATAAAAAGCTGTGAATATATATATATATATATATATATATATATATATATATATATATAATATATATATATAATCTCTTGATAATTATTAGCAATAATAGGCTTATTGAATTCTCAAAAACTTGATTTTATTAAAAAGTTGACGTTCGCCACGACATTCGTGGCATTTATTAAAAACTTTTAAAAGTTTTGATAAAGCCACGAATGTCGTGGCGAAACGTCAACTTTTTAATAAAATCAAGTTTTTTGAGATTCAACAAGCCTGTTATTGCTAATAATTATCAAGAGATTAGAAATAGTTACAGGCAGCAACAATTCGAATAAATAATTATATATATATATATATATATATATATATATATATATATTATATAGATAAATAATATATATATATATATATAGATATATATATATAATTATATATATTTTATATTTATGTATATATATATATATATATATATATATATATATATATATATATATATATATATATATATATATATATATATATATATATATATATATTATATATTTATGTATATTATATATATATATATATATATATTTATATATATATATATATATATATATATATATATATACAGGGTCGCTGATATGTATGGAAACGGTCGATTATTTACTTAAGTAAGATAGCTAGCGAAAAATGTTACAATACAAAAGTTATAGGGTTTTTTAAATTCTATCACACTGAATAAAAATTAATTGTACACGGTCACTCAAAAAGTACTGAAAAAATAAAATTGCTTTTTCTTTAATGAAACACCCTATATATTATACCATATTTCAATTCTGCTCAAAATTATGAACAGAATTTATATTGCACATCATTTCCTAAATTCAATCGTTTTCGAGATATCCACTTTTGAAAATAACCTTTTACTACTCTCTGATTTATTGAAGAAAAAGCACGAAATGATGGATATTCATTATGGAAGTCACAGAAAGTAGAGTATGTGGATATGCTTACAATTTAATCATATTTTTACACGAAATAAAAAAGCATAATTGTTCAGAGTTGATAAAAATGCAGGAAACAAGTTGTAATAAACAACAAATTCTATTTAATAAGGTGCTCAAAGTGTTTACCATTTACCTCCCGACGGTAAATGTAGTCTACAAAAATAGGCGAGCAAATATCTAAGAGTTGAAAGAAAGAATAAGGCATGAAATTTCTACCATTCCTCCTCACATGATTTCAAATTCACTACAAAACTTTGTTCAGCCAGTTCATTACTGTCAGGAGGGAAATGGTAAACACTTTGAGCACCTTATTAAATAGAATTTGTTGTTTATTACAACTTCTTTCCTGCATCAACCCTGAACAATCATGCTTTTTTATTTCAGGTAAAAATATAATTAAATTGTAATCATATCCACATACTCCACTTTCTGTAACTTATATAATGAATATCCATCATTTCGTGCTTTTTCTTCAATAAATTAGAGAGTAGTAAAAGGTTATTTTCAAAATTCGATATCTCGAAAACGGTTTAATTTAGGAAATGATGTGCTATGTAAATTTTGTTCAAAATTTTGAGCAGAATTGAAATATGGTATAATATATAGGGTGTTCTATTAAAGAAAAAGCAATTTTATTTCTTCAGTACTTTTTGACTGACCCTGTATACTTAATTTTTATTTAGTGTGATAGACTCTAAAAAACCCTATAACTTTTGTATCGTAACATTTTTCGCTAGCTATCTCACTTCAGTAAATAATCGACCGTTTCCATACATTATCAAGCGACCCTGTATATATATATATATATATTATATATATATATATATATATTTATATTTATATTATATATATTATATATATATATGTATAAATAAATATATTTAATATATATATATATATATATATATATATATATATATAAATATATATAAATATTTATATATATATATATATATATATATATATATATATATATATATATATATATATATATATATATATATATATATATATATATATATATATATATATATATATTTAGACAAATATCAGAGGTCGACGATTGTCAACTTCTTCAACTCGATCTCAATGCCATAATGAACTGGTGCTCAGGATAATGAAATGGAGTTAAACATAAGAGAAGTGCCAAAGTGATGAGGTTCGGAAGAGTAAAGTCACCATATTCTTTCCATTACCATTTGAACCAACGAATTTTGAGGGACGCGAGTGTTATTATATTAAATATATATATATATATATAAATATATATATATATATATATATATATATATATATATATATATATATATATATATATTATATATATATATATATATATATATATATATATATATATCTTTATATATATATATATATATATATATTATTATTTAAATAAATATATATATATATATATATAAGGCCGTTCTTCTCGCCCGATGTTCATCGCGTCGAGATGCGATTCGAACGGAATGAATTATATGTTGGAAAACCGCGCTTCGATAGCAAAACGAAACAGAAAGTAGAAAATTAATCATTTATGATGAAAATTTCAAAATAATTTATTTTGTTCAAAAGAAGTTTACTTCTTCCTCGAAACCAACCCCAAATACTAAAGTTCAGCACATTTGTTATGATGGGAGCCTCTGCAGATGAGAATATGTACCGGGAAAAATATATAAATGAAAACACAAATATCTACATAAAAATGAAACAAATTCACCCAAGTTTTGATAGTTTAGTTCTGCCACGAAAACAATCGAATATTTGGTTCGATTGTATATATATATATATATATATATATATATATATATATATATATATATATATATAGTATATAATATATAATATAGTAGTATATTATTTTTAATATAATAATATATTAATATAGTTATTAATATATTCATTAGTATATATATATATATATACATATATATATATATATTATATATATATATATATATATATATATATATATATCATTCTAAGAGATATCAAATTATTGGTATAACAGGTTTATTTCAAAAACATTACCATTTTAAAATTAGTGTGACAACTACCGACGAACATTCTGCTGATGAAGATGGAAACTCCATTGAAACGTCCAATGAATTTTAATTTTAAAATGTAATGTTTGAAATAAACCTGTTATACCAATAATTGATATCTCTTAGAATGAATACCATAAACAGGTAAAAATCAAGAATTCAAATATATATATATATATATATATATATATATAATATATGAAATGAAGTAAACTAGGACATTTATTTGAAACTAATCAAACAAACTTCCTAGCGGAGCTGGTGATACGAGTTCACGAAACATCGAAATATTACCATATACCTTGAGACGGTAAATGTTAGAAATATTAAGTTGTTTATCACAATCAACAGAAATGATAGATAGACTGTTTCGCCCTTATTTGGGGCTCATCAGTATCATCCATCCATCGAAAGTGATAACCAACCAAATATTTCAAACGTTCTTATATTTTCCTTCAAGTAACACAATGGCATATAAATAAGACACAGCGCCACCAGTCGGAAACAAATGAACCACATCTTATAGGTAGATGAAACATTTCGGCAACGAGAACTCGTACGTCCTGACACCCGAAATAAGGGCGAAACAGTCTCTCTATCATTTCCGTTGATTGTGATAAACAACTTAATATTTCTAACATTTACCGTCTCAAGGTATATGGTAATATTTCGATGTTTCGTGATCTCGTATATCCAGCTCCGCTAAGAGGTTTGTTTGATTAGTTTCAAATAATTGTCCTAGTTAACTTCATTTTATGGCCACGGACGTGTCTCGATAACACGAAGAATTCAGTTTTATATAATATATATATATATATATATATATATATATATATATATATATATATCAGACATCAAAATAACTCACAATTTTCGCACTTCAAATTTTCACTTTTGCACGTACATACATCCCTTAATCAAATGCACGACAGCGATGGAACATAATACCTCTATCAATTTTCTAGATCTTACTATAACTAGAACCAACAATAAATATGACGGATGCTACAGTATAGAACAATTCAGTTCATATCAAATATGATCCTTCGATTTTCCATTACCTATGTCACATTCAAACTTCAATAAAGAATTCGATATTATTATTCATTTAAATAAAGGCAGAGGACAATGTCCTATAATTGCCCCTCATTAACAAAAAAATAAATAATAACTAATACCTATGGTGGAAAATTAAAAACTACTTCATAAGGAGAATACCAAAAAACCAAAAAAACTAAGCTCTACTAAAATAAAAAATGTCAATCATATTTTTGAACTCGTTAACAGTCACTGAATCGATTGCAACCTGAGGGAGACCATTCCATAGATCAAAAATTCTGTTGCTCAGGAAGTGCTGTCTGGTTCGGATATGGAAAGTTTCTTTCTTTAGCTTCAGATGGTGGCCACGCAGTCGACTGTCGGGGTGAAGAGGAAACATTGACTGTAGGTCACCATAGTTAAATTTTATGATTCTGAACGATATTATCAGGTCCCCTCGCAGGCGACGCTCCCGAAATGTGGTCAGATTTGCCATCTGCATCCGTGTTTCATAACTAGGCCTCGTACGACCAAATGAGAGTCTGGTAGCACATCGCTGAGCTTTTTCAAGCATATCTTGCTCACGAACTAAATTAGGATACCATACGGGACCGGCATATTCTAAGATAGGTCGAATGAAAGTTTTGAAGAGGTTACAATAAGTGTCAAATGACGATTTCGAGAACACCTTTTGCATAAGAAATAGCTTCTTGTTTGCCCGTTTACATACAGCTGCGATATGTTCACTTCACGTTAAAGCCGAATTAACAATTATATCTAAGTCATTATGAGAGGAAACAGTTTTTAACAGGTGTCCGTGCAGATAGTACAAAATACTAGGATTGTTCTTGCCGACGTGATGAACAACACACTTCTCGATGTTTAAAGGTATGAGCCAGTCTGTACACCACTGCTGAATTTTGTTGAGGTCATCTTGAAGGTAGTGATAGTTGGTATTCGGGTTCGCATATATTTTCAAGTCATCAGCGTAAGATGATATTGAGTTTGAGATGCAATACCGGAGATCACTAGCATATGCGATAAACAGCAGGGGACCCAAAACTGAACCCTGTGGTAACCGCTCGAAACTGGTCCTTCCAGAGAAAATTCCTACCCAACTCTAACCCTGAAAAATCTATGAGACATAAAATTTGATATCCACTTGTTGAGATCGCCCCGGATACCCAGATGCTTTAATTTATGAAGGAGCCTTCTCCTAGGAACTCTATCAAATGTCTTAGAAAAATCTAAATAAATAACATCGGTTGGGCTTTTATTATTCAAGGCCCTAGACCAGTCATTAACACACTGAAGCAAATTTGTCAAGGTAGATCGACCCCTTACAAATCCATGTTGATGATCGGGGATAATATGTTCATGAAGCAAAAATTTCGTCATTGATTCAGAGATCATAGACTCCATAACCTTACAAACGAAGGCAACAGGCTAATGGGACGATAATTATTGGCACTTAGATTATCTCCTTTCTTGAAGATAGGGGTTGAAGAGGCATGCTTCCAGGTTGCTGGAATGCAGCCCTGAGTGAGAAAAGCGTTCATTATTAGTGATAATGGGTGCGCTAATGATGTCGCACATTTTCTCAAGAAAAATGATGTTAGACCATCAAGTCCAGGAGGGGAATTTTTTTTCAGCTCTGGAAGGTAGTCTTCAATTTGTTTTGGAGAAAAGGAAATATCACTGAGCGTAGCATGAACACGAGGTCCAATTAGAAGAGGTATCTTGTCCAGAGGTTCCAAGGAAAAGACTCTTGAGAAATGCAACGACAATGTTTCGGAAGTCTCGTAATTCGAAGAACATATATTACCATCTTCCTATTTTAAAAATGGAATGGAAACTTTTGAGGAGAGTTATGAGCGGATATATTTAAAGAATTTTTCACTGTCTCCACAACTGGCGATTGACTGTTCATAGTTCTGTCTGGCTCTGTTCAATTGCTGCCTTATGCTATTGGAGAATTGCCTATGAGCTGAAAAGTCCTCTACGCTTACAGAATGCTTGTATTTTCTCCACATATTTCTCTTGTGTTATATCATCTGTAATATTTGCATACTGATCCAGGGTTTCAATTTATTGCGATAGACTCTTTTTCTAGAAGTATTATCTAAGAGGTATTGAGTCGTAGTCTGATGATAAATATCCCACATTGACGACCAGTAATTAGTTCTATCGAATGCATCATTCCATTTCACAATCGAAATAAGGTTGTCTACTTTCATGAAATCAGTCACATCTCGACAGTCATCATTATGTTTGTTACACATGGAGATCAAATTAAATTGGATATGCGCAGTTACCACAGCAATACAGCATGATCGGATTTCCCAATAGGAGAGCCCACCTCAAGCGATGACACTAAATGGTCATCATTTGTAAGAACGAGATCAAGTGTGGAGGGCTCGTTGTTAATTCGGAAACGAGTTGGCTCAGTTATTAGCTGGAAAAGATTAGAGTTTTGGACAAAGTTTATGAAGAGATTATGTATATTATTACCATCAGGAATATGAGTTATTGGCCACGTGATATGTAGAAAGTTGAAATCCCCACAAATAACTAGGTTTTCAAATAGGGGAAATTCTTCAAGTTTTTCCAAAAGAGTCATTATTTTCAAGGTTAGTATCAGGAGGGCGATAAATGCAGGCAAGATTGATGGAAGTATTATGTTTGGAAATGTTTACGCAAATAACATCTATGGTTGGAATGGTTATGTCGAGAGGTGAGACAGAAAAGTTTTCAGTTATGGTATTAGTTAAATACGCGCAGACACCCCCACCAACCCTTTTCTCTCTGTCAGAACGAATAATTTGGTACCTATCTATGGAAACCAAAGAGTCAGGGGTAGAAGAAGCTAGCCAAGTCCCACTTAAGAGTGTTACATCCGGTTTGAGTAACTGAACAGTGCATAAAAATTCATTAAATTTAGCATTAAGGGAACATAAGTTAGTATAGAGAAACGACCAATCGACAAAACAACCGTCAGAGGAAGAATTATTATTGAAATGTAACTATTTTCGGCAGTCCGTGGATATACTTGATGGTTAGATTATTCTCACCCTTATTTTTGCGGTCATCCAGCTCAGCACGTAGATCTTTAGGTGTTGCATTTGAAGTGTTGTTTTATCATCAATTATACTGAAGTTACTGGTGGCTATCTTTTTTAATAATTTCTTTTTATTTTTTAAAATATATTTGGCAATGGATTCAGATGACATAACGACTTTTATCATACTGAGGTAGCGTCCACTCGGTTTACCGATTCTGTACATAGCAAGAGGTTCCTCCTGACAATCCACTGCTGAAAGTATCTCCAAGATTTTTGCCCTGTCGTTTTCCTTGTTTGTTTGAATGTTGCCGTTTGATTGTGGAACACCTTATATCAATACATTTCTCGCGCGAGACATGCGATCAACCGCCTCATTAGCGATCTTCTCGGTCAAATCAATAAGCATTAGTAGTTTCGACATTGTTTTTCAAATCTGCGAGCTCAGTGCTCAGGCGTGAATTGTTCTCATCCATCTTTTGCTCCATTTCTGTTTTTAACTCAGCAAATTTAGTTGATATCAAATCGCTGTATTCATTCATATTTCTCTGAATATCTTATTTAAAATCAGCAAACAGTTTCTCAAGATCAGATATGGTGCTTAAATTTTGAGAGCATAGGATGCTCAAACCCCGTATTTTTTGCCTTGTAACACGATCTGTAGCAAATAGTTCGGTGCAATCGATATGAAGAGATCTCTTGCAACCGTTGCATTGGATCACAGAGTCGCGATCCGCCACTGCTTTCGAACAATTAGCACAGCTGGGCATTTTCTACTTTTTGCCGACTTTAACTGATAACGATTTATTTTCTTAATATCAACAAACTGAAGGCTGGTATTCAGAATATTTATCAAAATACACTTTCACCGATGGATTATTGTTAAAAATTATATGATCAACCACTCTTATTGCGCTTAAACAATTTACAGGTAAAGATAAAAGAAAATTTTTAAACGATATTCTGGGTGAACGTTTAAGTTTATGCAGAGCAAAAAATTCACATGTATTTCTCTCGAGTATTAGTCGAGGTATGACGCAGTTTATTATCAATAATATTCATATTCTATAAATAATGAAAAATAATATCAAAAAAAGAATTTTAACTAGGCAATAAAATAATTATTTTTTGCTTTCAAAAGACACAAAATTCGATATTTTAATTTCAATATATTTTGATAAAACCTTAGAGAAAAACTGACATTAACTTTTTCAAATTATAAGATCAATATTATATATCGTAAGAATAACTCATTAGCCCAATATATAAAGAAAAACGAATTAAAAACGGATATATTCAGAATTGTTAAATGGTTACACATGAAAAATTGTCGTGAATAACATTCTGCAGTGTTTTATATTATGCTTCTTAAGAAAAACTCTCCACCATATCTGTATCATAAAATAAAATTCAGAACTGATGTACATTCTCTAAACTTGAGACATAGAAATACTTTTACTATACCTCGTCACCATACTGAGCTATAGTGCAGGCGCTGAGAAACATTCCATTTGCAAAAACCGATGACCTCATTCTGATTGATGATTTGAGTTAAGGAAGACTTAATAAATGATATTGTGGAGGTTGCCGGGCGGAATTATAGTCCTATTTTTTTTCGGCCCTATAATAGGACCTTTCGATTCCATCGCTGTAGCTGTGGAAAAAAAAGTTGTATCCGATTCAAAAACCATTGACCTATATTTCCCAACTGGAATATCTCTGCAAGACCTTCACATATCTGGAAGTGAAGGTTGCCTGACAAGCCAGGTGTCAGTTTTATTGTAAACCCCCTCCACAGCGGCACATACCTGTTCTCGAATTTTGTAGCGGTCCGGTTCTCAACCGTTTATAACGCTTCAATTATAACTAAACGTCATTCCTGTACGCATCGATTATTATTACAAGTACATTTTTCAATTTTTATAGTAGCAGTACTAAGAATTTTGATTCTTCCTTTCATAGTGAGTTGAGTAAAGCACGAATAGCAAAGGACGAACAAAACATTCAAAGTTTGATTTTGTCGTTAACAGGTTGCAACATATTTAATATCGATGTAGATCTCGGTCTGCGCAATATTTACACCAAAGCTGTTGCAGATGAAAACACTGCAAAATGTTTGCTAAATATAGAAGAAACAGGAGGATGATAAAATAGTACCAAACGGAACGGTTTGAATTGAAGAAGAGATACGTTTTTGACTCACTCGTAAGAAAACCATTTCATAATTTCAATTACAAGGCCACCAAAGAGAAACAATCTCGAGGTAATGATGAAAAAGTAGAAAAGATAAACGATAAAACGAAATTACAACAATTATTTATGATGGCATCACAACATGAACTTGACCTGAGACAGTTCTTTTAGCATGAAATACTCGATTACCCCACGTACCTCTTTGACCATGAAGGGTTCTACAGGAAAAGTATGAAATCAGCTTTACTAATCGAAATTCAAAAGGTAATTGCATGCGAATACAACACTTTTCAGCAAATAATAAATTCTAATTTTTCGAAAGTTTGTATATTCGATGGAATGTCACTCGTACCTACATAAAATTCAATTGAAAAAAACACTGCATTTTTTGAGCGTATACAGAATCTTTCATGCCAGGGTTCTATCAAATGAATTGACGTCATCTTCGATAGATAGGATGACGTTTCTATCAAGTACGTTGAATCGCAATTACGATCGAAAGGAACGAAACCGGAGCAAATGTTTATAAAAAATTTATAAAATTTTTTTTTATTTTATGCCTAAAACTACAACTTTTCCCCTATCGATTGCAACCAACCGCGTTCCGATATCGTTAATATTTTCAAGAGGAAGCGTGATTGAAAAAAAAGCATATATATTCGATTTTTGCGGGCGCCATTTTGAATTTTCCAAATCTGAAAATACGTAAATTTTTTTTAGCACACCGTCTATGTTTTCTTATGTTTTGATCTCGATATGGTTATTTTCAGTATGGTTGCCGGTTAAAACACGACCTTTCGAAACAATTTTCATTTTTTAGAAAATTTTGAGTCGAAAAAATTTTCATTTCAAAAGTCCAATCACCTAGAAGCAGATTGTAGAATGTTCAGTCATATTTTTCATGCTGTTCGTGAAGGGATTGTACAAGTAATTATTAATTGTGCAGATACCGATGTCTTCGTACTCAGCGTCCACTTTTGGCATAAGCTATCGAATATTGGTTGACGAGGGATTTGGTTTGAAGGATCGAACAAAAAAAATCTTTTAAGCTGTCATTCGGTAGCTGAATCACTTGGCGAAACAATTTGTAATATTTTACCCGCGTTACATGTTTTAACGGGTTGCGAAGAAGCAATGTATAAGCGCTGCATCCGAAGAATTTGTACAGGATGCTCTATCCATTTTTGCAAATAACTCCGTAACTCCGATATATTTTAATGATATTGAAAAAGTTTGCACTTATTTATTTACTAAACAAAAATCTACAGTAGGTAGGTGAACTGTGTTTCAAGCTAATTAATCGTAATATCGGGTTCATTTTAAATTTATCTAAAGTTATTTGCACTTCTGATGCTTTGTATTTACATTGCTTGAGGGCTGCAGCACAAACATATTAGTGGACAAATTCCTCATAACCAATACATGAGCCACTCAACTTTCTTCAATTTGGTTATGAAAGACGAGATGAAAAGCTATACCCGGTGCAAATGGCAAAACCGCCTTTGTCAAATTCTTTTATCTGGCATTGCAAATGTAATGCTGATTGCAGGACAATATCCTGCAGTTGCAAAAAAAAGTGGAATTAATTGTATCTACCTTCGCAAGTGCATCGGCAATATTTGTCAAAACTTACCTGCATATTAACAATTTTTTGTTTGTTATTTTTCAATAATTATTATTATAATTAATTTTTTTTTAATGATTAAATTTGTATTGTTTTATGATCATGCCGTTTTTTATTTCTTTCCTTACCCAAAGAACATTTTAATAGCCAAGAACAACGTTTTTTCCACAGGTACAGCGATCGAATCGAAAGGTTCTATT
>JARQZK010003615.1:877500-900000 GCA_030704885.1 Cynegetis impunctata
CCATAATATGGGTTAAATTTTGTTTGAATTGGTAAAGTAATGATTGTTTTATGCTTTAGGATCATTAATCATTTTTTTAGGATGAATAATTTTTTTCATATCAAGCTCTAACAAGGGTAGATTTTTAAGGGTTGAAACATTAGAAATTATATTCCAAAGCAAGAAACAATCATTATTCAACGAATCCAAATCAAATTTTACCTATCTTAAGGTTTAAAACGTTATTTTTGATAATTAGGGGTAGTTTTCACCTTTAAAAAATAAACAGTGCCCATGAGCATGATATAAAATTTGAAGTACAGGATGAGACGAGCCTAATTTCGAATTTTGGTGCAAATCGATGAAAGATGAAATAATTTTTTACATTAAGCTCCAACAAGGGTATTTTTAAGGGTTGAAACATTATGAAATTGTATTATAAAGCATAAAACGATCCATATTTAGCTAATCCAAACCAAATTAAAATACCCATATCAAGGTTTAAAATGTTATTTTATAATTTTTTACAATTAGGGGTAGTTTTCACTCTTAAAAAACAAAAAGCGTACAACGGCATGTAGAAAATGAACTAGAGGGTGAAATCAGCCAAATTCCAAATTTTTATTCAAATCGATGCTGGACGAAAAAGTTTCGAAGTTTTGTCATTTTTTAAGCTTTCGGTTCGAACCGTGATATTCGAATGCTTCGAAAAAAATTTTATTAGTTTTTTAAACATAGCTCCTTCATTTTTAATGATTTTGTATGGTTTTTCAAGAACTATACACTATATAACTATGTGAATTAAAGTCCTTAGTTTTTAAATGGGGTGAGTTTAAAGGGCTCGAATAAGTGGTGTTCGCTTGTAAATAGAGGATTTAAACTGCTATATCTCGCCAAATATGCACTATACAGAATATCTATGTACAGAAAAATTTAGATTATTAAAAAAGCTACAATTTAGTGCTCTATAATTTTTTTCGTATCTCCAGTAATATCGGAGATATTTTGAAGAAAATAGTGAAAAATACGAAATCGCGAAAAATCGTTTTCTCTTTGAAGTCCATTTTTCAAAAATTAGAACTCTTAAATTGGTGAAACTTTTTGGGTGTATTGAAAATACATATATGAAGAGAACCACAGAAGAGTGACGATCATTTTCAATAAGGGGGGTAGTCAGGGGGTTGTTTTCGTAGAAAAAAGTAGGTACCAACCTTATTTTGATCATAAGTCGCTTAATTTTTATGCTAGAAACTTTTTTTTTGTGGAATGGCTAATTAAATTCTTTAAAAAAGATTCAATGAGTTTTCCTCGAAAAATGCAAATTTTTCTTGTTTTTTTGACTTTGAATCTCTCAAATTATGCATTTGCCGAAAAAAAGTAGACCATTAACATGCCGTATCTCGGTTCGTATTGGTCGTAGAAAAATAATAGAAAAAGGATTCTGTTTTTTTTAAAGCTACAGTATTGGTCTTTACAGCTTTTTTGATAAAATTGATATTTTTTGAGCTATTCGCAAAAAACCTTTTAAAAACATCGATTTTTTTCGTCGAAAAACTGTTACTTTCAACCGCGAATAAATCAAAAAATATTACTTTTCCCATCGAGTCATGTTGTTAAAATGTAGTAAAAAATGTCCACCCCCGAGATGGGGTGGCAACCACCCCCAAGGTTTACGCGTATACCGGCATGATGAAGAAAAATTTCACGTAATTCCACGCTGGACGAAAAAATTGCGAGCCAAAATGCTTCATTTCCTGTACTACATCGTGTATGAATTGCTTTGGAAAATGTAGAAATTTGTACCATTTCATATTATGGTTAAATTTCTCTAATTTCTGTATCAACAATGCAATTTCCTTCTCATTACGCATTTGTCAAAAACGGTGTAAAAACCATACTTACCACTTATTAAATGGAAAATAACGCCTTTTCAAGTGAAACAAAATTTTTTTGCAAAATCATGAAGACAATTAAAGTAGGTACCTTTCCCACAATATATTATTCGGTACTATCCCTTTCGAAAAAAGTTAAAGGGTTTTCGGGAATGTTATTTCTGTGAAAAAGTGTCCCTCTCAAGATAAAAGTTGACGTGTTTTGGCATTTTTTCTGAAGATACGTAATTTTCTTGTTCTTTTAGCGAAATCCTTGAAAAAGGTACACTCTGTATATATCTAAATACATAACATCCAGATTTGTGGAAAACCATGCATAAGTTATTCGTAAAAACGTTAAGTACCTACTGAGGTTTTACAATTGATTAATGAGACTTACCTGAAAGTAAGCAATGAGGATAAACTAGCAGCATCCTTTGGATGTTTCTTCCTTTCCACTCCATAACCTCGGTCCATGTTATTTACTTTTTATGGATCTCGAATTTTCACATGAACGCAATAAATACATCAACTATTCAACACTGAAAGATTCATTACATATCATTTTCAAGTGCTAAATAAAAGCAACAACAAGAAATATTTACGTAGGTCTTAGTACAAACATAGTGAGATAAAGTATCAATAACAATAAAATACAATAGAATTAATTTTAATTTACAGCATCTCAAAACATAGTGTTCTTAAGACATGCCTAGGCAAATACATGTATCAAAAGTATTCTAATAATTGAAGTATATAGCACAATATGAATTATAAACCGTAATCTGAAGTTTTTCAGCATGGTCTAGTTCTTGAATCTGTATGCCAAAGTTTCAAGGATGTCTACTACAACTTAATCCGATAAATAACAAATATTTGTTCCGATAACAATAAGTACAATGATACACTAAGAGTAATCAGAATATTATAACTCAAAAGCTACGTAGCGAATACAAAGGAAGTCCAAAATAATTTAATATCTTGTTAATCATGTTACCTAGGTCTATATTGATAATTGTTGAACTCTTAGTTGATTAAACTAATTCCAACTATGATGAAAAATTGGTTAAGGCTCTCAATGGTATCCTAATTGAAAATTATATCATCACTATGATTTTTAGTAACGATTATTGTTCCTCTCATTTAAGTACCTCAAGGAAATTTGAATGAATTGTCCAATATCTCGTTGACCCCTTCTATTTGATTGAATGTTTTCATTTAATAGTTTACCAAAAAAGCAATCATGAAGTTGTGATAATGAAGTTGAATTACTTACACTCGAACATTTAAAGCAAAAACGTTAATGTCGACAAATATCATCTGGCATTTTGACCATCTCACCGAAATGTCTTTACACAACTAATGATTCAAAATGGTAAATTTTATTTAATTCACTCTGATCCCACACTCTTTTAATGACCTACTCGTAAACGGAAGTCCTTCGTAGACTTTGATGCATTCAGGAAATACTCTGTTATGGAAATAAATTGTTTTTCTTAGACAAGAAATAAGTTCGAAAAAAATATGAAATCAATTTATTCAAGTCCAATGATTTCCAATAAATAATATTGTTGATTTAACGGTTTCAGTTACCACTTTTTTCAGAATTGTATTCATATTTCATGATACTTATGTCCTTCTCCTAGAAAACGTTGTACGTTTTTTATATGCACCTTGGATGAACAGATAAGTATTAACTTTTCACCACTTTATTTTTTTTAAACTTGTCAATGGTTATTTTAGAGTTTTCTAAATTCACTGTGTTATAAAATACTTTTTGTGAATCACTGAAATAAGATTGATAACAAACCTAAAACTATCTGTTTTCTTGCACAGACTATATTTGTACGATGAACTCCAAAATGAATGTACAAAACATACTTGATAACAGAGTTTGATTTTATGATACTGTCCTGCATTTGTTTCAATCAGAAATTTAATTTTTAGAATCTAGGTTACTGTTACCAATCACTATTATTTTCTTATTGCCTAACTATCTCAGATATTTAAAAAAAGTCTAGATGGAATTTTGACCTTTCAAATGATCTACGAATAATTTGAGTATATAACATAAAGTTACTGCCTAGAACAATATCTAGGAAACATTGAATTTTGTTGTTTTTTAATATTCAACATGTAAAAATACTCACCATCTGATATTAAAAACTTCATAACTATCAAACCGATGTATCCAGCAAAGAACATGTGCAATGTGAAAGCAAGACATCTCATCAATATATCGAAAAGATGATCACTGGCCATAAGAAGATCTAGGTGTTTATCAAATTCATTCACCAGTATAGATTGAGTACCATAAGCCCGAATAGTTATAAACCCCTCTAAGGTAGCATTTAGGTGACCAACGACTGGGCTTCTAGCTGAAATTAACATGAAAGTGATACCAATTTCATATTGAACTGGAGCTAACTTTTTACATTATGAAACAATTGAGATACGTCGTGAAAACAGTCTTGTAAAGGTTTTAGTCAACATGAAAACCTAATTTGATTAAATTATATAGTAATTGCTATTGCGGAAAATTTTAATATCTAGGTGTTTCAGTACTTTAAATGAAGATTATACATATTGAAGAATGATCAACTAATAACACCTAAATTCCATATCAATTTCATTGAATTATTGAGAAGAAAAAAAATACCGTATCGAAGAAAAAATCCAATGCTTAAAATATCCAACATCTCCAAGCTTCAAGTTCCCAGTGCACTATATAATTTTTGATATGAGAATAGATTAGTGTAGAAGAGGCTAAGAATATGAAATTCAATTTTTTGGCAAACAATTTATATTCAAACAATTTATATGAAAAAATAGTGCAAAATCAGATTTTCTACAAATGGAAAAAATGCTAATAATTTTACCAAGAAATCTTCATATATTATTTGGAATACATTTCATTACTTACTTATCATAATTTCATATTTATATGTTTAGGTCATTAGTTTGGCCATAGTTTTAAGGTACCTACTTTTGTATCTACAAGCTGGATATTTTATGGAAATCAGATTATTAAAGTCAATGGCGACGGTTGGAAAAATCAGAATTTTTCGAAATTCGTGGTCTAGGTGGTCTACAACGGATAGAAAAACTACTCCCATACCTGACTGCTTTCCTTCGATACACTGCAATAGTATGTATTTCATGCAAAATCTTTTTGAAAGAAGGTGAATGGTAGTGAATTGATATATCAAGTAATTTAATAGTTGTGGTTTTATTTTCATAGGTTATCAATCAAACAATCACTTAAGCCCCGCCTAGGCTGTAAATATTATTGATCAATACGTATAGAAAGGCAATATGGATCGTTTAGGAGAGCTCCTAAAGCACTCCCTCGACTGTCAATATTATTGATCAATATGCATTAATCGATCATCCTAAACGATCAATATGTACGTATTGATTAATCCATATTGAACAATAATATTGACCATCTAGGGTGATTTAAATATAGATATATTAATAATATATATAGATATATATATATATATATATATATATATATATATATATATATATATATATATATATATATATATATATATATATATATATATATATATATATATATATATATGTTCAGAAAGATTTCCGCGGTCGGAAGTATTTGAAAAACTTGGTTCACGGAATGAACCGCGTGAAAGATTTGAAAAATCTCGACGTTTCGGCTCCTTTTGCGAAGCCATCTTCAGGAGAATTAGAAGGGGAATAATTCAGAATCGTGGCCTCAATCTGCCTACTCCACGATTCGAATTAGGAGGAATCGGAAACAATACGATTGCGTGGTCTCAATCTGCCTACTCCACTAACCGTACTGCTTCCTGTCAACTCTGAAGTCTCAATCTGCCTACTCTTCAGAGTCAACTGACGGGCCGATCGTCGCGTGGCCGTATTTATAGGGGAGGGGGGCGGGTACTCACGCTCATCAGTGCGGGATGCACTCTGATTGGGCGTTACATGGCGACCACTGAGAAGTGGTTGCTGTGGGGGGGAAAGGGCGTTGGAGATATCTCCAACGCCCTTTCCCAACATCACACCCAAACAGGCCACATTATCGATTTCCCCAATACAAGAACTATTGCTCCCGTCCGATCTTTCAAATCCCGAATTTTCCGTGAAGCTGTAGAAATAGAAAAACGTCCAAATTGTTTGAACACCAGAGATGACAGTCACAGACTCCCATCAGCATGGAAACCACTTCTCAGTGGTCGCCATGTAACGCCTCATCAGAGTGCATCCCGCACTGATGAGCGTGAGTACCCGCCCCCCTCCCCTATAAATACGGCCACGCGACGATCGGCCCGTCAGTTGACTCTGAAGAGTAGGCAGATTAAGACTTCAGAGTTGACAGGAAGCAGTACGGTTAGTGGAGTAGGCAGATTGAGACCACGCAATCGTGTAGTTTCCGATTCCTCCTAATTCGAATCGTGGAGTAGGCAGATTGAGGCCACGATTCTGAATTATTCCCCTTCTAATTCTCCTGAAGATGGCTTCGCAAAAGGAGCCGAAACGTCGAGATTTTTCAAATCTTTCACGCGGTTCATTCCGTGAACCAAGTTTTTCAAATATATATATATATATATATATATATATATATATATATATATTACAAATATATATATATATATATATATATATATTGTTCAGTATCAATTGTTTTTTTCATGACACTGGTACCGATAATTTTTTGGGTTCGTATTTCTCTTTCTATATGTAACCGCAGGCATTATTGATGAATTAACGAGTTCGAACGCAGACGCAAAGAACTAAGAGTATTTTTACCTCCTCGAGGAGCGGTGACGTTAAAGATAAAAAACAATTAAGTTCCCCTTTGAATCGGAAGAAGATAAACAAGTTTCCAGTGAAGATAGTTCTCAAAAGGAAGAGAATTTAAGGTCTTTAAAGTCCTTTTTCTCTAATTTTCCTCTAACGATTTACCAACATTATTACCGATCAGATTGTGGAAACAAACATTAGTAGCAGAGCGTGGTCTCCTTTATTTTATCCATATTATTTTAATTTCATTTCTCAATCTAATAGTTTACAAAACTGATTCAACGATCCTTTGACATAAAAAAGAAAGTTGATTCTTATGATAACGATTTCTTTACAGTGCGCCTGTCACGAATATCAACGATCGTTTCTCTCTTTTCACCTTGTGGGAATATTTGTCGCATATCTTTAATATCATTATGTCAAATCCAACTGACAAACTTGCAAATCTGGACCGTTTGTGGCGAAAAATGCAAGATTGTTATGACATGATATCTAAGTTACCGGATATACTTAGACAGTTTAAAGTTAGAGTTAGAGCGCAGATTCATGAAGTACGGGATAAGTTTTCAGGCGTTTTAGATAGATTGCAAATTTTATCGGAAACGTATGAGAAATATCGAATTGATATCATTAGCCTAGAGCCCTAGAATCTAGTTTTGCTTCTTTATATTATGAAGTTCTAGCGCATGCTGGAGAATATTCAACGACGTTAAATGCGTCGCAACCTGAAGCTTCTATCTGTTCGGGAAATCCATCAAAACGTGAATTATCTTTACGAGACATACAATTACCGAAATTTGAAGGAAAAGCTAAAAAATTTCCTGCGTTTATTAGCATATTTAATGCATTAGTGCATAATATCGGGTATTCCGATATTGAAAGTTTTACAATTCTCATAAATCACCTTAAACGAGCTGCATTGAAATATGCGCAAACGATCAGATTTTCTCCTGAGAATTATTAATTAGTCGTTAATAAACGCCTTATTCAACGGTATATCAATAAGCGATATATTGCAAATAATTATTTGAGAACGATTTTCAGTTTAACGCCATTAAAGAGTGATTCATTTCAGTGCATTTCGGATTTGTGTGAAGTTATTCGAATTAATGTATCCGCTCTGAAGAATATGAGGCTGCCTGATTTAAGTGAATTTTATTTGAATTCTCTTGGCTTAAATAGTACAGGGTGTCCCATTTTGGGTACTTTTGCGGGATATCTCTGCTATTTTTAAAAATAGAGGGTTGCGGTTTTCGCGACACTGTGCTACTTTTTCGTGAAACTCAAGATGCCGTTAACAATATTTTTATAGCCCTTTTAGTTTTTAAGATACAGGGCATTTTTGAAAACGTTGCATTTTGTGACCCCCCTCGTATCTCAGTTATTCTTCAACTTATCGAAAAGGTAAAATAACATTCTCATTGACTTTTTTCTTTAGAATGCAGTGGTGTAAATAGTTTTTGTTACCTTTTCAAAAATGTATAATAATATGCATTTTTTTTCAGAAACACGTAAATAAATTACAATTTCCTCAAATTAAATGCATAATTTAAAAGTAGGCCATGTAGGTATATTGTTCACGAAAAGAAACAAAAATAAAATCTCATCGGTTTTTAGATAGACTTTTGGTTTCTAAAGCTGTTTATTTTCGTTCTTTTAGTATTATTATTTGATTGATATTTATTAATGTCTTCGATTATTGGCAGCGAGTAGTTAACACTAAGGGAGAACTGACTCACAATGAGGGCCATCGAGGTGGGGGACCTTTTCGTCTACGTCAAATCGATATTCAAGATGGATGCTATGACGTCATGGAGCCTAGGGGCCCTGGCTTAGGGGGCCTTGGACTGAGGGGCCCTGACTCTCTCTCATGGGGGCCTCCTACTCCCTCCCCTCGATCGACATTCGTGACGAAACGTCAACTTTTTAATAAAATCGAGTTTTTTGAGATTCACCAAGCCTGTTATTGCTAATAATTATCAAAAAGTTAAAAATAATTCACAGGCAACAACAATTCAAATGAATAATATATATATATATATATATATATATATATATATATATATATATATATATATATATATATATATATATATTCAACTGAATGTTTCATTATCGTACAAAATTGAACATTTCTCTTTATACTATCCTAAAGTCAATAAGATATATTGTTGGTTGCGTAAATTACTTTCACTATTTTTTTTAACTCGAAGGACCTACAGTTTAACGCCGGTTCCGAACGGCCAATGGGCTTGTAAACGATGTACATTACCCAACAATTTATCTTTATAAATAGAACCACTAAATTCCGGACATACACAACACCCAAGAGCTAGGTGGGACTCGAACCCACATCCTCGGCTTACAAGCGGTACGCCTTACCGCTGGTCTACCGACGCCTCTCTTCACTATTTTATTGAAGTATATTTCAACAATAACGAGGGGGATTAAACACCCCTTTTACAACGAGTAAGTACCCTAACGACTTGTTCTATAACGTAGTGGGTTGAAACTCACGTTTACATCGGGTAGGTTCCTCGACGGCTTCGTTGAGGTTGGAGGGGTTGAACGTCTGTTTACAGCGACTTGTTCTATAACGTAGGGGTTGAACACCCCGTTTACATCAGGTAGGTTCCCCAACGACTTTGTTGCAAACGAACCCTGTTCCGTTCATAACGAAGTTCGTGAAACCTTATGTTAGAATCATATGAGAAATGAAGAACGAAATAATTCACAAGTTCGTGATATTAAGGTGATCTTACTAACTAGGGGGTAGGTAACAATTTATAAAAAAATATCAACGAAAACTCATAAATTCTCTACAGATGATATCGTTTGATTTGTATGAAATTTTTGAAAAAACAGGGTCTTATACAATATTTTTACTATCAGAATATATATATATATATATATATATATATATATATATATATATAATATTATATACATATATAAATAAAAAAAATTACGTCATCCGATCTGTTATTCGTAACTGTCGAATGTTCATCTTGAATCATAGATATCTCAGAGCATAGAACTGTAATACGTTAAACATTTAAATTTTGAATGCGATTGTTATACAATGATCTGTAAGATCGTTCGCTTTTTTATGTTGCTATATATATATATATATATATATATATATCTATATATTATATATATATATATATATATATATATATATATATATATATATATATATATATATATATATATATATATATTTATATTATATATATATATATATATATATATATATATATATATATATATATATATATATAATACACTCACCGGTACGAAAACCGGAGCAGTGGAATATTTTCAAACAAACTTCAAATTTTAATGCTTTGTGATGTTTCATCATTATAATATCATACACACAAAGAAAACAACATGTCTTATGTACTATCCAACAACAATTTAACATATAATTGAAAAAAAGAGTGTTTTGTAACCATTTGAGAAACTAGGACGAAAACGCACAAACTGGTGTTGGTGTGTAAAAATTACCTTAAATTAATCAAAACTGAAACGACTTGCTAGCAAAAACTGGGGAGCCGTATTCTTAATAACGGGTGTTTCCCTCACGTGCTCGAATTACTGCCTGTATTCCCCTTGGCATGCCTAAAATCAAGTGTCGAATGTCCACTTGTGGAATAAGTTCCCATTCCTCTAGAAGAGCTTGTCGCAACTGATTTAAAGTTGAAGGAGCAGGAACACGACTTCGGATCCTTCGCCCAAGCATGTCCCAAACATTTTCTATGGTATTAACATCCGGACTCACCGCAGGTCACTCCATAACAGGAATATTTACCTCGTTTAAGTACTGTTGAGTTATCATCGCGGTGTGAGGTCGGACATTATCATGCATATCAACTTTGTTATTTCAAATGGAATAATCTGTATATCTTTTGATTTTCGAATTTCTTATGTAATTTATAATAAAATTGTCATACCACCTTTTATACCTAAAATGAACAGTTTTCGAGTTATTCATTTTTTTCTTAAAGTTTTGACAGTTGCGTCTTCAACAAAAATGGGCTATTACTTCTTTGTTAGTAGGTCTATTGGTATGCGGTTTAGATTTTTGTAATCTTGATACATTGTTTCATTCATTCCTTGTCAAAATTTCCCATATTTCTAACTAATTACTTGAAAAAATTTAGGGTGAATTTGGCAAATTTTAAACGTTAATAACTTTTTTATTTCAAATGGAATGCTATGTAAGAAGTGTACCTAGGGCGGTTCTAGACCACTTCAACTTTTCTACAAACATATGTTGTTTATAAACAACAATAATTATTATTGAATATTAACGTAATAGAATTACTATTTTTTCAATATCTTTTCGGATATCAGCATTAGGTGCTACAAACCTAATGAACGGAAAAGGTGACACAATTAAATTAAACAATTTTTGTAATTGGTATCCATGGATACGTCAAAATAACTCGGTATTCGAGTTCTCAGGTGCATTGTTATATAAATTATTACAAAATTGTGAAAAATCTTTGTTATTATTAACTTTAGGTATAGGAAATGGTTATACAAATCGAAAGGTAATTTGATAGCAAATTTAATAATGCAAAAATATACATAAGAAGTGTACCTAGGGCGGTTCTAGACCACTTCAAGTTCAAACTGTCATTTCTGCGCATGCGCGAATAACTGTAAATATAGGTATGAGAATACGTATGGGGGCCCAGAGAACTGAAATTTTTTATGGGACCCTCAGGGATTCTTCATGGGGGCACCGAGCCTCGCGGAGTCTTTATGTGGATTCAGGAGATTGAAATTATATGATATATAAAGGAATGGGGGCCCTCGGGTGTCTTCATGGGGGCACCGGAGGCCCCAGGATTCTTCATGGGGGACCCCAGGAGTCTTCATGTGTGTTCAGTAGATTGAAATTATATGATATATAGAACCTTAGGGAAACAGAAATTCGTTGGTATATAGGAGGCCGTCTTCGTAGATTTGGATATCAAATTACATACATAGTTATTTTAAAAAATAGTTATTTTCCTAAAACTTCATTTAAATTTTGATATATTAAATATAATCCCGTTCAAGCGAAAACAGAATGAGTCAATATCAAAACTAAAATTCTTTGATATATATAGGAGAGCGTCTTCGTAGAATTGAAGTCGGTGTTATCGCAGGAATATTGCATCTGCAAATTCTCCGTTCGACCTAGAGCTACATCTCTCTAGGCCGAACGGAGGAATGAGAATTTGCTGATTCCATATTCATATTAGTACAGGGATGTACGTATTCATTCAACTCGTTGAATAGTCATTACATATTTTTGAATAAAATATTTTATATAATATACAGGGTGTGTCCACAAATTTCAAATGAAGGTTTATATATATATATATATATATATATATATATATATATATATGCTTAAAATTATATGACGTCATTTCAATAATGTACAGGGTGTGTTCACATATTTCAAATGTGTGATAAACGGTTATTACGTATTTTTCAATGAATAATTTATTCATGTCAACATTGGTTTTCACGATTTTACTAAAAATTCTTTTTTTCATGGAAAAAAATCTTCCAAACGAACTTATGAAAACCCAATAAATTTTTTGTATAATCAGAAAAATTGTTATCATAAATCAAACGATACAATGTCTATTTCCCTAGACAATTTTCCATAGAAACAACATCGAGATAACAAAATTCCTGACTCCAACTACATTTTTCTAATAAATATATTTCACTATACGGTATCCTGATTTACATTCATTCGACATCGTCCAACGGTCAATAGAATTTCTATTTAAAATAACGATTTCTTACCGAGTGGAAATTACGTATATTCAAGTTTATACAATATTCACACATCAATAAAACATCCATTGTTCAAGTGAGAAAATCTTATATACAAGTTACTCATCAATAGAAGATCTATTTAAAAGTACGATTTCTGGTTCAAGTGAAAAAATAACTACCAGCGATCAGACATCAATACCAAATCTATTGTAGCAGGACCTAAAATAACATATAATCACGTAAGATTTTCGAATGATTCCTATGAGAACATTTTTTTTTCTATTTTATATTTTGTTTTAGAATTCATCACATCATTTCAACACAGATCAGGACCGGATTTACATTTACAGAGTTTTTTCTTATAAAATATTAAATCAATTAAGTTTTTCGAATTCGATCGAGATTGACTATGGATGATCCTCCTTAAAAAAAAACAAAGGAATTTCACAAACGTTATCTACATGCTTATACAACATTTTGTGAATGAATTAATTAGATACAATATCATTATTCTGTTCGAATCAAATAACTCAGATTCTCATCGTCAGCGGTTTATGAATCTTTTTATATTTCTAAAGTGGTCCATACATAGTTTATCTCGACTGCAATTCGGATTTCAAAATATCCAGATATTTTGAGACCAGATCCGTCAATCTAACTCGTACATTATCAATCTGGATCACCGATCTCGATCGATATGGACTATGTATGATCCCCCTTAAAAAAAACAACAAAGGAATTTTACATACGTTATCTACATGCTTATTCAACATTTTCTGACCGCTAGCCGTGATCAAAATCCTCCCACACGAAAAACTTCCTTCTGATAATTCTATATGTTGAAATTTTTCTTATTAATTTCATTCGAACTTCAACTTCATTTGAACCAGCATCGTTAAACTTTCGATCTAACAAGTTACCGTTTTGGTGTGTCTTAGTGAAAATCAAGTAAGTTTTTTTTTTGAGTTATACATCAGAACGTTATTTAATATTTTTTCAATTTGTTTTAGAGATGGATTTATTAGGAAAATTAAACAAAGTTTCTCTTCTAGAGAGGAAACCAAAGAAGAAGTTATCCGATCTGATTATCGAAGATTCCTACAGAATATATGAAGCAAAAATAATTACATCTCAGTTCGGATAGTCAGTACTTCTAGACTTAGGTGACTACAATGTCTTTTCACCGAAGAGGGTAACGGAGGAATACATACCTTATATAGAGGAGATTACAACAGGAGAATATACCATCGTATCCAAGGGAATATTTAAAACCGGAAAAACCCATCCAACTACAATATTTAAACTTATTAAAAACTAGGTGAATATTATTTAATTTCCTATAATATTTTTTCTCTCTCTGTGTGGATTATACAAAAATGAATTTCACTGGTGAATTAACGAAAATAGATCAAACCCTGAAATTAATTCAAGAAAATTATCCAAAAAAAAAATGGAAAAAATTGATTTTCTCACATATTCGTACATGTTATAGATCTGTGTTAGTCGACAAAGGACACCACGTAGTATTTTTATCTAAGAGGGTGACTGAGAAATACAAGCCTCATATAGAAGAAATAACATCAGAAGAATATTCACTGGTATCAAAGGGAACCTTGGAAACATGAAAATCTAATCCAGCTTCAATCTTTACTCTCATTAAAAACTAGTTCAATATTATGTAATATTTATCGAATATATATATGTATATATATATATATATATATATATATATATATATATATATATATATATATATATATATATATATATTTACCCACATGAAATTTCAGGCAAAAAAAAATAAACAGACTGTTCTTCTACAAAAATTCTGTAGGTCTTCTTTGAAAAATCCTATGATAATATTTATATGGAGGAAATATCAAGTATTTGAGAGACCGTACTAACTAGGGTGGGTAACAATTTATAGAAAAAACAGAAAAACTTATGATGGAGCTGAACTATGATAAAAATCCAAGGTGGCTGATCTATGCTCCTAACTCTATGTTCCAGGAGGATTTGGATATCATTTGACTTATATGAAATTTAAGAAAAAATGAACAGTCACTTGTATTTGTTAAACAAAAAAATCTAACTTTTAAAAAATATAACTTGTTAAATTATCCTTTGAAAATTAATAGTCATATGAGAGAAATAGCGAGTATAGATTTTTTCAGAGACCAAACTAGGGTGGGTATTATCCAATAGAAAAACACTATTGAAAACTCATAAATATATCGTTGTTGTACAAAAATTCTCAGAAAAAATAACAGGGTGATAGATCCTATGAAAATAAATATTTATATGAGTGAAATACCTATAGATTTTTCAGAGTCACAACTAGGGTGGGTATCAATTAATAGAAAAAATACGACTCAAAACTCATAAATATAACGATGAAGTCTTTACAGAGAATATCGTTTGACTTATATGAAATTTAATGGGTTATCAGAGTACTTCCTATTTCACGTTTTCGAAGATGAATAGATATTGAAATTATTATAACATTGCATTACTCTAATATTCGAAAGATGTATGAATATAGTTATATTCAGGGGATTTATGATTATTCGATTCAAAAAATGTTTCACCCTTAATTATTACAACAATCTCCTCAATTTCATGGTATATTTATCCTACGTACCTACCCAATAATATTGTTATTCTTGATTCATAAATGAATAATTTATTTATCAATTGTACAGGAGTTTTCACCGAATGAAAATTTCGAAAGTTGAACAGATAGTTATTACGTATTCTTTTATGAATAATTTGACCCCTACATAAATGTTTTCCATGATTCATAAATGAATAATTTATTTATTCAATGTACAGGGGTGTATACCAAATAAAGTTTCAAATGTGTCATTATATAGTTATTACGTATTTTTCAACGAATAATTTATAGAGTTAATGTACAGGTGTGCATCCAGAATATTTTTGAAAATTCAAATGTTAGATAGATAGGTATTACGTAATGTTGATCGAATGAATTTTGTTAGGTATAGATAGATTATAGAGTTAATGTACAGGGTGTGCATCCAGAATATACATATTTAAAAATTCAAATGTCAGATAGATAGGTATTACGTAATGTTTATCGAATAAATGTTGTTAGGTATAGAAACATCAGATTTTATTTCTCACTGAATTCAAATTATTTTAAAGCTTTCATTACCGTCCGTTTGTCACTTGTCAATCGTGATAAACAAACATTAGGAAAGGATACAAAAACTCATAATTTTAGTTAAATAATTCTTCAATTTTTCATTCTTATTCCATACCTAGTTTACATCTTAAACAATTGAATTGACTGGTACGAGATCCATCGAAGTGAATAAAACATGGTAAATGTGTTTGTAAAGAGGGTAAAAAACTGAAACTTTCCATAGACAGATTAATTGATTCCGATGACGAAAACAGTGATATTGATTTACATATAGGCTAGAGAGAGAGAGATATGTGGAAAATTTAATAATAGTAGTATATTTCTTTTGTATGTCTTGATGAGTAAAATTATAGTAGTATTGTTTTATCTTTACTATATTAATGCTTTGTTTATATATCAAATACCCATGGATACGTCAAAATAACTGGCTATTCGATTTCTCAGGTGTATTGTTATATAAATTATTACAAAATTGTGAAATATCTTTGTTATTATTAACTTTAGGTATAGGGAATGGTTATACAAATCGAAATTTAATTTAATAGCAAATTTGATAATGCAAAAATATACATAGCATTTCATTCGAAATAAGAAAGTTATTAACGTTTAAAATTTTCCAAATTCACCCTATATTTTTTCAAGTAATTAGCTAGAAATATGAAAAATTTTGACAAGGAGTAAATAAAACAATATTTCAAGGTTACAAAAATCCAAACCGTATACCAATAGACCTACTAACAAAGAAGTAATAGCCTATTTTTGTTGAAGACGCAACTGTCAAAATTTTACGAAAAAAATGAATAACTCGAAAACTATTCATTTTAGGTATAAAGAGTGGTATGACAATTTTATTTTAAATTACATAAGAAATTCGAAAATCAAAAGATAAACAGGGTATTCTATTTGAAATAACAAAGTTGATATCACTTCCGGCAAAACCGGAAGTGCAATTTTCTTCAAAATAATTTTAGAAAATTGACTTAGTCCGATCATATTTGCTCTGAGAATTTCATATCGATATCTTCAATGACAAAAAAATTATGGACCGATTACTTAGCTCTGGGTCACCCTGATATATATATATATATATATATATTTATATATATATATATATATATATATATATATATATATATATATATATATATATATATATATATTATACATTTATATTTAGTTCGTTAGGCTAATTGTTTAGTTCGGATTCATGTTGTTTGTTCCAAAAATTAAATCTGTATATGTGCTTAAAGTTTTTTATCCGTTTTATCATTAATGTTACATTTCTGAAATAATCCGGCGTTTTTCATAACTTTCTATTTTTAAAATTTCAGAAGAATCTAAGTAGAAATTATGATCTTCACTATTTATATGTTTGATTCGTGCTCTAGTTGATTTTTCTCATGTTTGTGTACTTGCAATATTTTCTCTAAATTTATATATATATATATATATATATATATATATATATATATATATATATATATATATATATATATATATATATATATATATATATAAATCAATATATATATATATATTTTTTTTTTTTATTAATCTAGTTTCTATGTAGAAATAAAATTAACGGCCTACTATGAAACGTACATTATGTTTGTTCCAATTTCAAGGTAAACTTAACAGAAAAAAGTAATATAGATTTATTCCAGTGTATTTTTGACATATGTAATACTAGACATAACCAAGATTCAAAATGCCAGTACTGGTTAGGAGATTTTATGGCATCACCATAGCTTAATTTGTAAAATAAAACATCATTTTTGCTGTAATTGTCGCTTTATCTGGATTGCTGCATTATTGTAGATTCTGACAAATTTCATTTATTATGCTTAGTCTATTTCAAACTTATATGTATTTTCTTTTTGAAACGAATAAATCACTGTTAATATCATTATTTTTTCACTTTTTTTTTAGAGTCTGTTTTTTAATGCTTGACTTGTGCTAAAATTCGAGGTTAAAGGTGGGCTATTAGGTGACATTCATTTGCGTTGCCACGCTCGCCCTCAGGATGAAAAATTATGTTTGTTTTAATTGAGTTTTTCTGGTTTTTTGCCCATAAGTCTCAAACCGCTAGAGATAATTATCCTATTTTAATACTATTAGTTGAGAAATTTGTTCTTCTTTTGAATTCTGCTGAAAAAATATACGGTATCCCATTCGAAATTAATGCATAAATTTCAATTTTATGTTCTACCAAGAGAACATTATTTTGTGCACACATTGTATGGGATACATTCACTCTCATAATTTATTCTGTTGAACTAGCCTAATATGATTGTCTAACAATAATTTCAGGACTAACTAACTGTGATAGTAATAAAAAAAATCAATTTTTAAATCGAAGATGTTTGTTGTCACATTTTTCAAAGAATTATTTTTATTTTGAAAATAGCTGAAGATAGGTATGTCATATGTTTTATAAAAAAGTTTCAAAATGTTCCAGAAAATTCAAAAATGTTAAAATATATATAGTTTGCCATTTAAAATAACATAGTTAGCATAAGTTACTCGTAGTTTTGGCAACGTTGCAATGATGATAATATTTTCCAAGTGTAGATCATAATCTTTCATACGCGTAACTTTCTTCGTTCTCTAGATACTTCTTATAGTCTATCGAGTTTGGGGAACCCTGTATATATATTATATATATATATATATATATATATATATATATATATATATATATATATACAGGTTAACAATTTGAAAACGAGTAGCACTGAATATTTTTTTCACTGATGACACTATGAAAGGTAGGCGAATCACGTCAATTTATAAATCAAAGGAGACAGCACTTGAGGCATAAGTTGTTACATTTAGCCCCAGGGCACCTACCCCTAATAATTTGAATAGCATCCCCCATTCATTTTGCTATTTTTGAAATTCATATGTAATTCTACAGAAGCTACATATACTTTAAATTTTATTCTTCAAATGGCAGTACTTAACATCACGAATTTTTTCATTGTAATCAAGAATCACCAGATAAAATTGAATAAACTGGATCTGAAAAATAAGCTAAGAATGCTAGTTATTTCTATGAGGTTACTTGAAATCCTTTATATTTAAAACCTAACCAGGCTCAATGGAAGAACTATTACAAAGGATTCTGCAAGAATGATGGACTATTTCACCACAGAACCTCCAAAAGATCCGGGAACAGTTCGAATATCGGCCCATCTTGTGCTTACAATTTCAGACTATTTTGAACAATTTTTAAAGTAATTAGTTAGGTCAGTAGTACTATCATTTATCATAATGAATTAAAATCCAAAAATTCATGAAGTTATAAGTACTGCAATTTTGAGAAATAGTTATTTATGTACCAAGTGCGTTATATAGATCCTAACGCCCGATGGGCGTTAGGATCTAGTAACGCACGTGGTGCATACAAGATCTAATTTTTCACGAAAGAATTATTTTATTATAATGAAAAATCGATTTGAAAATCGGTTCATTGCTCCTATACTTTCCATTTTCCTTCTCATAGTAGGCATGTCATTTGTTGATATTTTGACGTTTGTGAATATTTGTGTCATCATATTTAGTGAATGTCATTGCTGCTTTCTTTGTGTAGTCTTATAGAAATAATGAAAATGAAAATGAATTTACCCAAGAATATCATAGAAAATGCAGCCAAAGCTGCGAATAATTCATTGCCGGAGAAATCCAGAGTCGTATACGACAAGGATTATAAAGTATTTAATCAATGGAAGTTGCTTCATTTCTCCTCGTACAATTAGCGGGCGTTATGATCCATTATCCCCTAGGACATAATGAGTGTATTTATAGCAACCGTATATGAGGAGAAATCAATAAATAATATACAAGGGAAAAATAATATATAAAAAAAAATTATTTCAAAAATAGCAAAATTAGTTGGGTTTGCTATTTGCAATTCAAGGAATAGTTATCCTGAGGGTGAAGAAGTTGAATATAATATAATAACAAAAACTTTAAAAGCTGCCTCCCTTGATATGTAAAATGACGTGTTTCGTCAAATTTTCATAGTGTCATCAGTTAAAGAAATATTGAGTGCTGCTCATTTTCAAATTGTCACCCTGTAAATATTTTATATAAATATAAATATAAATTTAGATATATATATATATATATATATATATATATAAATATATATATATATATATATATATATATATATATATATATATATATATATATATATATATATATATATATATATATATATATATATATATAAATATTTAGTGGTATATAAAAAGGTGGTGCAACATTTATATATTATATCTCAAAAAAATAATGAGCAACACATTCTCTTTGATAATAACCTACCTATTATCTAATCTCATGTGGGAGATGTTATGTATGCATTGAAGCTATGTCTTCATCACATTTACTTTAAATTTAATGTGAAAATCTACCTACAAATAGGTGGATTACGTATGGTCGCGTTGATCCTCTTTTTAAGAAGAAGAAGAAGAAATATTTATTAAGTAGGTTTCCCTAATATACAAAATCTCTAATATATATACATATAAATAACAACAAAAATAAAAATATAATGTATTACAATGTATGGATTCATCCTATGTGAATGATCTGTGAAGTAGGTTATTAATCTGTAGTACTAAGAATAACATTATTACAATTCACTATAAAAACAGTTATAATACAATACAGCGTAAAAAAAGAATAGTGTAACAATGAAACGATTAATCCCACAAGATTGAACAGCGAACCGGACAACAAGAATAACATTACAAATAAAACTAGTCCTAATTTAGTTCCCTTATATGTATCAACAATTTGTGTCTGAAGTTTTTACAAGAGCCACTAGTTTTAACATTATGTGGTAAGTTAAATGTTCAGAACAAACCTGGAAAAATAATGAGTTATATGGATACATCGCTCGATATATTGGCAGCCATAGATAATTAATTTCTTTTCCAAAGTTTTGGAACTCTGTTCATCACTTTACCCAATTTACGCTAGAACCCTGACATTACAATAATTTTTGTGTTCTTTCAACTTATATATTACAAAAACGTAAATTCACTTGGTATTTTAATAAAAATAACTTGAAATCATTAGTTAAAATTTTGTCTGTCTAGATAATTTTTAGAAGCAACCGTTAATGAAAATCAATAATAGCTTTCAATCTTTATCAACATATAATTCGGGAAGATACTTAACAACAATTAAAATGAAGAATTAACTTTTTACTTCCACATAAACTGAAAATATTCAATTACATTCATACTATAAATAATAAAATAGCTGATACATTACATGAAATAACTTTAGAAAAATCCGCATCAAAAACTTCACAACATTATTTGTACCTAGTTAAAAAAGATAGACTCGACCTATTCAAAAGGTGTTTAAGAAATATATAACAGTGATTGTGGCACTTTTTCATATATAAAATTGACGTTGAATATAAACAACTTCACATTTTTTGTATTATTGGAAAATTTAGTGTTGTGATTATATCAATCTTGTGATTTTTATTTATAGTTTATATCTATTTCTAAAGTTTAATGTTCAATCTGTTCGTAATATAACATACTTTCAAATATTCATATGAAGCTTCAAATAATTATAAAAAGAAGTATTTACTGTACCGAAAGTTTAGAAAAATAATAACAATTTTCCAGCCTACTTTCGGCGATAAATGATAAACCATTACCAACACATTCGGTCTTGATACTGGATCAACCAGAACTTTAAGCTTGTTAGTAAGTCATTTTAAATCTTACTCTTTGTTGTTTGGAAAAATTATGGAATGAATATAATAAATCAATAAAATAAGTTTATTAGAAATTCGCCATTTCAATAATGTTTTATTGTTATACAAAATCTAATACAAATTCAATATTAATGACTGCATCGAAATAAAATCTTAACCCTTCTGGTTTAATACATTATACTAAAATACTTGTTGACTCATGAGTTATCGTGATGATTTACCATTTTGTAGAATAAACTATGTTTGTTTTGCAACAATAGAGTAGGGTCCTCGAATTCAATAACTTCTCCATTCTCCATCACCATGACTCTATCGCATTTCAACACAGTGTGTAATCTATGCGCAACAGTTATAGTTGTACATTGTTCAGAAATTTCAATTATCTTCTTATGAATCAAGCGATCAGTTTCTTCGTCCATATTTGCAGTGGCTTCATCTAAAATTATAATTTTCGTTTTTCGAACTATCGCCCGCGCTAGGCAGAATAGCTGTCTCTGGCCTACACTGTGCGTTAAACCACTGTCATGTACATCCTCATCGAGATTTTTAATAGCATGATTGAGATTAACTGCACTCAGAGCCAACCAAATATCACTGTCGGAGTATTTACCCAATGGATCTATATTTGAACGAACTGTTCCACTGAAAAGCACTGGATCTTGTGGAATTAAAGCAATTTGATTTCTCAAAGACTTCAAAGGCAGGCTTCTGATATTAACATCATCAATGAGAATCTCCCCATCGGTCTCGTATAATCTGAACAGTGAGACAATTAAAGAGGATTTTCCTGCACCAGTTCTACCTACAACTCCAATTTTTTCTCGTGGTTTAATGATGAAATTCAAATTTTTCAATACCGTCTCATTATATTTCTCGTAGGTTAAGTTAACGTTCTTGAAATCGATGCAACCATGTGAAGGCCAATTTTGTACAATTTTACCTGCTTGCGGTTCTTGTTCAATATCCGTGTATTCAGCGGCACGCTGAAAACTTGTCATAATACTCTCCAGCATGACCCATTGGCGAAGACTCCAATCCAAAAAACTGCTGAGAGCAAACGACTGAGTAATGGTCAGACCAACGTTTGAAGAAGATTCAACTAAGAAAAGAATTTAATAAATCAGCAAAAAAGTACCATGAAATGAGTTTCAATT
>JARQZK010003615.1:902500-920000 GCA_030704885.1 Cynegetis impunctata
ATTATTATTCTAATATATTTACAGAAACGCAATATTTTCAATGGCTATGTTGAACACAGTGTCGCCATGTTAGGGATGGGATTGTCAATTGTATAGAATCGAATAATTCCAAACAGCTACCGCAATTAAAAACTATTATATTTTTCTCTTTGCAATCTCACTGGATGAGTAAGATACAGTGATAATTTTATTTTTAATAACAGATTGAATTCTCGCACATCACTTGGTGAAACATCATAAAGAATAAAGTATAAACTTTAAAATAAAAAACACTTGGCTTATGTTTCACAATACAAAAAATATTTAGATACTGTATTTAGCAGTAACGAAAAGTCGACATGTTTCGAGTTATGAACTCATTATCAAGACTGACTACAGGAGAGTATTACATCCTATTTTATAAAAAAGACAAAAGCAAAGGTGATACCTGAAAATCAATTTGTTCGTTTACAAGGGGTAATTGACTATTATGAGCGGAACTTATTTCGAGAATTTCAAGAAGGTCAAGGCGCTTTCCTTTGTTACCTGAATGTTACAATTTGGTTTTGTTGAAATCCAGGAAGTGATTGAATTTTATACAATGTTCAGAGAAGCCAGTGGTATTTTTGTTTTGTAAAATTGACTTTTTATGTTTTTCAACACGAATGTTTATATTCCTTCGGACATCTGGACGGACATCCAATATAGAAAGCAGGACATTTGTCGCAAAATATTTTGTAAACACCACTGTTTTCTCCGATGTTAGAAATACAGTAAATACAGTATCTAAATTTTTTTTATATTGTGAAACATAAGCCAAGTGATTTTTATTTTAAAGTTCATACTTTAATTTTATTTTACTAAGTAAACAATGCAATATTTCAAAACTATCATATTTTGAACAAAGTTTCATTTTACAATATTTTGGACGCTCCTTTTCGTGCACCCACATAAAATACTGAATTTCAGAATATATAATATGGTCGCTTCAAATAATATCAATTTAGCATATAATTCCAATTCAAAATTTTTGTGCCATAAGAACATTACACGTATGTCGAAAGATAGATATTTCGAAATGAAAGTTTACTTATTCCAGGGTTTTGTTCGCAATTATTCATCGGTATTGGTATTACGAATTTAATTCCTTGCATTTTTTCGCATTATCTGTAATTAGCAATATCTTGAACTTTATGAGTATAAATCTTCAACAATTACTCTTTCTTTGAGTTCTGATAAATATTCTTACCATCATCTATCAAAACTTTCAATATGATCACATCTACATAAACAGCAGATAGCATATGTAAAGAAAACGCAAGACATCTGATGAGAATGTCAAACAAATGGGCACTGGTAATTACAAGATCTTGGTGCTTGTCATATTCATTTATCAATATCCTTTGAGTACCGTAGGACCGAATTGTTATCAATCCTTGCAACGTAGCATTTAAATGACCTACAAGTGGGCTCCTGGCTGAAATGAATAAAGATTCAAAATATATTATTTGTATTTCAATATATTGATTAAGATGGAAATAATTCATGTTTCGTCAGTAGATGACAGTTTGGAATTTGAATAAGATCAGTAAAGTTTCAGGGATCAAATAGAAGATGGCTTTCATTTTAAATTTTTCTCACCGAAGGATACTTCATTGGAACATAGAGAAGAATCTGAATGAGTCTGATTAAGTCGAAACAGTAACAACGTGCGCAATTTCTTTTACTTTCTAACTTTTCAACAATATAATAGAAATTCATAGTTGTTTATCTTACACATGGGAGTATCAAATAATATTTATAGCAGGAAAAATAAGAAAAATTAGAGAGGTACTTACTAGCACTACAGAGGCGTCGTAAAGTTCTTGCGGGCCTGATGAAGTACCAGCATGCAGATAGAAATATAATGACTAAAATAATCGTCATCACACAAAAGAATATACTTATTGTAGCTATCAGAACACACGTAGCTATCAACAAAAATATCATCTGAAAAAACCTCATTAGAACGTCGTTATAAATTATGCAATTATTTATCTATTCATTTGTTCATGTATTTATTCATTCATTTATTTATTAATACATTCATTTATTTATTCATTCGTTTATTCATTTATTTATTTATTAATACATTCATTTATTTATTCATTCGTTTATTCATTCATTTATTTAATTATTTATTCTTCTTATTCATTTATTCATTTATTCATTTATTCATTTATTCATTTATTCATTTATTCATTTATTCATTTATTCATTTATTCATTTATTCATTTATTCATTTATTCATTTATTCATTTATTCATTTATTCATTTATTCATTTATTCATTTATTCATTTATTCATTTATTCATTTATTCATTTATTCATTTATTCATTTATTCATTTATTCATTTATTCATTTATTCATTTATTCATTTATTCATTTATTCATTTATTCATTTATTCATTTATTCATTTATTCATTTATTCATTTATTCATTTATTCATTTATTCATTTATTCATTTATTCATTTATTCATTTATTCATTTATTCATTTATTCATTTATTCATTTATTCATTTATTCATTTATTTATTTATTTATTTATTTATTTATTTATTTATTTATTTATTTATTTATTTATTTATTTATTTATTCATTCATTCATTCATTCATTCATTCATTCATTCATTCATTCTATTCATTCGTTATTCATTTATTCATTTATTCATTTATTCCTTCGTTCGTTCGTTCATTTATTCGTTTATTCGTTTTTATTCATTCGTTCATTTATTCGTTTATTCGTTTATTCGTTCATTTATTCATTTATCGTTCGTTCGTTCATTCGTCATCTATTCGTTCGTTCATCTTCATCTATTCATCTATTCATCTATTCGTTCTATTCGTTCATTCATCTATTCATTTCATTCATTCATTCATCATTCATTCATTCATTTATTCATTCATTATTCATTCATTCACATTCATTTATTCATTTATTCATTCATTCATTCATTCATTTATTCATTCATTCATTCATTCATTCATTCATTCATTCATTCATTCATTCATTCATTCATTCATTTATTCATTCATTCATTTATTCATTCATTTATTCATTCATTCATTCATTCATTTATTCATTCATTTATTCATTCATTCATTCATTTTTTCATTCATTCATTCATTCATTTCCATTCATTCATCATTATTCATTTATTCATTATTCATTTATTCATTTATTCATTTATTCATTTATTCATTCATTCATTCATTCATTTATTCATTCATTCATTCATTCATTCATTCATTTATTCAATTCATTCATTCAATTCATTCATTCATTTATTCATTTATTCATTATTCATTTATTCATTATTCATTTATTCATTTATTCATTTATTCATTTATTCATTCATTTATTCATTTATTCATCTTATTCATTTATTCATTATTCATTTATTCATTCATTCATTTATTCATTTATTCATTTATTCATTTATCATTTAGTCATCATTTCATTTATTCAATTCATTTATTCATTCATCTATTCATTCATGTATTCATATTCATCATTCATTCTATTCATCTATTCATCATTCATTCATCTATTCATTCATTCATTCTATTCATCTATTCATCTATTCATCATTCATCATTCAATTCAATTCATTTATTCATTTATTCATTCATTCATCTATTCATTTATTCATTTATTCATTTATTCATTTATTCATTTATTCATTTATTCATTTATTCATTTATTCATTTAATCATTTATTCATTCATTCATTTATTCATTTATTCATTCATTTATTCATTTATTCATTTATTCATTTAGTCATTTATTCATCTATTCATTCTTTCTTTCATTCATTAATTTTTTCATTGATTTATTCACTTATTTATTCATATATTCATTCATTTTATCATTTATTGAAATACTTTTGTTCGAACAAAAAAGAGAAATATTTCTGCTTCAGGAAATAACTAGCTACCGTAACGGTTGAAGTAAGAAATAAGTGTCAGACGTGCATTAGGAACAGGAGGACAAATCGAACAAAATGTTTAATAAAAGAAGTGTTAGATATTAAATTATTGTTAGTAGTCCAGCTATTGTTCAAATAAACGATCATAAAATTAAAATTGTTTTCCTCAAGAGGGTTTAAAGGCGGGATTTTGGATAATTTGAGAAACAAAATTATATCTCCTTAACCGTGAGTCTTAGGACCTAAGGTCCAGAGATAGAAAGGTAGCAAATGACTCCAACAATATTCCAAAAATGTTTGATGGTTCATGTGCCGAACACCCTGTATATATATATATATATATATATATATATATATATATATATATATATAATATATATATATATATATATATATATATATATATATTATATATATATATATATAAGTATATATTATATATATATAACATATATATATATATATATATAAATATATATATATATATATATATATATATATATTATATATATATATATATATAATATATAGATATATATATATATATATATATATATATATATATATATATATATATATATATATATGTATATATATATATATATATATATATATATATATATATATATATATATATATATATATATATATGTAAATATAATTTTACTTACAGTAATAACATCATTGATAATGAAAGGCACCCATTCATCAACGGAATATAGATCCTTAGAAAATCTGTTCAAAATGTTACCACTCATGTTAACATCAAAAAACGACATGGTCGCTCCAAGAACTTTGGAAATCATAGATTTGTGTAAGTTTTTCGATATCTTCAAAGTGAATGTGAAAAAAATAATGTGAGATATCAAGACGAGCACACATGTAACTACTATCATAGACGAATAGCTGTGTATATAAAAATTCCTTCCGTATATAGCTTTTTCGATGTTTTCTGACGAATTTGCTATAGTTCTGTTCAAAAAATCCATTGGAGTTGATTCGACAAAATATTCCGTAGTTGTAATCATTCCACTGCTTTTTCTGTTTTGAGAAATATTAGAAAGCATGTGTTTGTAATTCAAATTATCAGATATCATTGGTATATACGTAGTAGAGAATAAAGAATTTGTGAAAGACACGGAACGACCTGCATTGATGGCCACTGACTCTTCCATTGAGACCCTGAAAAAAATTTTATGATTGAAATGAATAACTCTTTTATTTTTCTAAAATTTAACTTATGTGATACTCGAAGATGAATGGAATGGAAATAATTGAAGGTATTTTTACCTCATGATGACATCTTGGAAATCGTCAAATAGAACATGAATGTTTCTCAGTTTATTTGTTTAAGGTGTTATTCTAGAAGTTATAAACAACAGAAAGAAGAATTTCAATGAAGAAACTTGCTACTACGTAGAAAATATTCTCAAACATTGTAAGTTATTCGATACAGAACACACTGATTGCTTTTAACTCACGAGAACAAGTATGATTTCGAAGCTGCTTCAATCGAACAAAAGAACAGACTAGGGGAGACCGGGTACAAAAGTAACGGCGGGTCGAAAGTAACAAATACTCTGTAGGTTTAAAGAATTGTCAAAACACCACTTAGCTGCTGTCAGGTGATAGCCAGTGGCGCCACCTTCAGTTGCATTCAATCGCCGCTCGCGCCACGCACTGTTAGATCGTGTGAGAGGACACTACGTGATTTCACAAATCAAAAGTAAATTTTTTGACGTTTACTTATTTAATGCTTATGTAGTATTAAAATGGATGATATTAATCTGAATATTTGCATATTGATACTCGATTAGATTGATGTTACAGTGCTTAAATTCGTTTTTGTCTAGCATGTTCCGTTTCAAGGTTATCTTTCATGTTCTAACAAAAATGCTGTAGGGTACAAAAGTAACGCTGCCCTATGGGTACATCAGTAACATGTTACTTTTGTCCCCGTATTGATTTACTCTAAGTAAACTTTTTATGTGTGTGTGTTTATTTCAACAAAATGCCGCGACAACGCATAATAACCACCGCACGAATAACAACTAACATGGAAGTCTATCGAAAAGCGGCTGAAGAGCATTTTAATGATGGTGATAAAATTAGAGATATGGCAAAAAAATTGAATGTCTGCTATGTTACATTGCAAAGATATATAACAAAAATTTAAGCTAGAAATACTAGCGGAGTTGTAGTCAAGGAAAATAAATTTGACGACGAAGATTGCTTCTACCTCGTTTGTTTAGAAAATTTTAGCAATAGTCGACTGAATGAGCAAAGTTTACATTGTTTCGAATGCAAAATGTGGTCTCATAGGTACTGAATGCGTCAATGAATTATGTGTGCTATAATTGCGAGTCTAAATAGAGAAGACTGACACTGAATTTTCCAATAAATATTTGTTTGATTAAATATCTCATATCATATTCATTACAAACACTTTTGTCCTGTTACTTTCGACCCACAACGATTTACTTTCGGCCCGCCAACGTGGTCGAAAGTAACAAATGACAAGTTTTTTTAAAGTTTCTGTGATTCATGCAAAATACACAATAATAAGGTAATTTAAGATGCTAATGTATAGAACATAAACGGAGTTTATATATGGCTATATCAATTCCACCGAAATAATAACACCTAACGAGAAACCGAGGCGAAAGTACAAAATGTTACTTTTGTACCCGGTCTCCCCTACTTTTAGCACTAGCTTTCATAATCTTTGAGAAAACAATCAATTCGTTGTACTCCAGAGCAATAATTGATACTTTGACCAATCAACGTGCCAACAAGCTATACGTGAAAACATTAACCAACATATACATGAAGGCTAGGGAGAAAGTTAGAATATGGAGGATCCCTAAATTTCCAACTTATAAAGTAGTAAGGCAAGGTGACGCAACATCACTTGAACCTATCTTCCAAAAGCTGAACTGGAACAATAATGGTATTGGGATCTGACATTCCAGCTGGCGCACTATGGTGGCCAGATGGATGAAGTTTTCATTTCCAACGTTAACATATGCAATTTATTGCATGTGCAAGTTTTTGATTTCTTACAAATTGCGGCGCAAAAGGTGAAAAATAGAAAATACAAATTTTGCAAAGCTTACAATCATGCAGGATTTAAATAATTCCTTAAGTGATATTGAATTTTTCAGTAGATTAGAGCAGATTTTAATTGAATATCCGGCAAAACATGTAATTGTCGGGGATATAAATATAAATTTGTTGGATGCGAAGACGGTTTTGTGTAAACATTATGTAGAGTTGGTAAATTTTCACAATTTTAGAATTGGGAACACAGTGTCCGGGTTGATGGCAACACGGGTTACCGATCATTCGGAAAGTTTGATAGACCATGTGATTTATGATAAAGAGCAGAGTACAATTAGTAAAATTGAAGTTAAATACAATCCGAGGTCTGACCATTGTTGGTTGGGGTTTGACATAATGGAAAATGTTAGAATTCACAAGCCGAAGGTATGGTATGAGAAACGAACTGTGAATCATATTAAGCTAAGAAGATTGATAAAACAAACTCTGAATGATACGGGTATTTCTTCATTTGGAGAACTGATAGAGTTAATTGGTAAATGTAAGAAAGAATGTGAACAGTTGATGAGGGTGAAATGTCGGGCAGATAATAAATGGATTGATAAGAATCTCCTTGATCTTATAAAAAAAGCGGGATAATTTATATAAAAAAAGACGAAAAACAAAAATGATGTAAGCATTGAAATCGCATTCAAAAATTCTAAGAATAGAGTTAATGATAAAATAAAAACTTTAAAAAATAAATATTTCAAAAATGAATGGCAAAGAACTGACAACAATGTTAAGAAACAATGGAAACTCGTCAATAAATTGATGAATATACAAAAAGGTGGACAAATTGAGATAAGGATCCTAACAGACGATAATGAAGTTATAACAGATGGCAAACAAACTGCAGATAAATTCAACAAGCATTTTGCGGGCGTGGGAAAACAGATTATTGATGAAATCGAAGAAGAAATTAAAATAAGACAGAATATACCCGTATTCGCAGAAATACATAATTCGTCTAGTATTGTGGTAGAACCTGTTACTAAAAAGGAGATAGAAGACATCATCACTGGCCTAAAAAAGCACTCCGCACATGGTCATGATTGTATTACATACAGGGATGTATTTAATCTTAAAAATGAACTATTGGGAATATTAGAAAAACTAGTAAATAACGCATTGTCTAGTGGAGTATTCCCAGATGAATTGAAAATATCTAGGATAGTACCCATATATAAATCAGGCGATAAAAAATCAATGAATAACTACAGGCCTATATCGGTAATAAGCATATTCTCAAAAATTATCGAAATAGTTATGAAGAGAAGGATAGTTTCGTTCATCAATAAATATATACAAATTGATAAATATCAGTATGGTTTCATAAAAGACAGCAATAGCCTTAGTGCTACTGTAGACTTGATTAATGAAGTATCTGGCGCTTGATGGCCGGAAACTGGTGGCGGCTATTTTTGTTGATCTTAAGAAGGCTTTTGATGTGGTTAGTTTTGATATCATGCTTCAAAAACTAAAAGATATGGGCCTGAGAGGAAAAATGTATGAATTAATAAAATCATATCTCAGTGAACGTAGACAATATGTCACGCTTACTGACAACAGTGGTCTTGAGGAAACTATATTTGGCGTTCCACAGGGGTCTGTATTGGGCCCTTTGTTATATTCTTTTTATGTGCTTAGTTTGAAATGGTCTGGGGTCGAAGCTAGATATTTCACCTTCGCAGACGACACTGTACTATTTTATACGGGAGATAATGAAAAAGAACTTGCTGAAAAGATAAACGAGGACATGAAAATTTATACAGATTGGTTATTGAATAACAAGATGAAGATTAACGCTGAAAAAACTAAGTACATGATTTTTAACCATAAGAACGGTATTATTGGAGACTTGATATTGTCAGTGGCGGGGCAACGTGTTGAGGGAGTTGACGAAATTAAATATTTGGGTTTGATGATAGACAGCTCTTTGACCTGGAAAGCCCAATGTGAGCATGTAAAGTCCAGAATAATGCCTATGATTGCAGCAATTTATAAGTGCAGATCTTATCTTTCTGTGAAAAGTAGGTACGACATTTATAATGCATTCTTCTTGACCCATATACGATACCTACTTCCGGTATGGGGCACCTGTGGCAAAATAACTCTTAATGAAATTCGGACACTACAAAATAAATTCATTAAAATACTATTTAATTATAACATGCGTACTAACTCTCAAGAACTGTACTCTAGCTTGAGGATTTTAGAACTAGGCAAACTGTTGGAATTGGAACAATGTAAACTGATGTATAAAATTATAAACAAATTACAAAAGTCCAACATAAGTCTGCAACATATACAGGACATACACAGTCATGACACAAGATCACTATGTAATTTCTTCTTACAGAATGTAAGAACACAAATAGGTTTGAATAATCCCATATCTCAAGCAGCCCAGGTATACAATCGATTGCCTAATTCGATAAAGTTTTCTAATTCCCTCCCTTGTTTTACGAAACACGTGAAGGAAATTTTGAACTTGGTATAAAATTATGTTAGTGTGATTTTTATTTTTATTGTTAGTTTTTTTTTATATTTAGTTTCACTGTCATAAGTAGGTATTATTGTAGATTTAATATTTGATGTTAGAATAAATTTTGTTTCCACACTTATTTTTGGTTATTTCCTTGAGGCTAATGCTAAAAGCATTGTTTAAAGGATTTCTTTTTAATTATGTGTTTGAATTGTAGAAGTTACATATAATAAATACTAATAAAAAAAAACAAGATGTTTTCACAGAAAGAGACCAATTTCATGAAGAGTGTCTGTCGGTAGAAGTCTTGAATGTAGGATTGAATGCCGAAACTCAAACGTTCGAAAGTAGTTTCACATAAAAAATTAGTGAGACTAGTATCAAGAAATTTAATAATTGAGTGATTGAAATAAAGTGCAAGTAAATACTTCAAATCATGAAAGACAGAGATATTCAATTGACAAAAACTAGACCTCGAACTTCTCTTCATTTTCCTCACATTGTATGATGAATTTGCATCTTTCCAATATGACACCGTCTCTGAATTTTCTGTGGTGTATTTCTTCACCTGCATATTGCTTCACACTTTCAGTTGAAACTATCAAATCTCTGTAACCCGTGTTCAAAATTGGTTTGAAGCGCCATGTTTTGACGTTTTCACCTAAGCTTAGCCTCTTTGTCAGATCCCAATAGAATTAGATGGAGAATATCAAAGTGATATACTTAATCCACAGAATTAAGTTCCTAAGCAGACAACAATAGACAATTGTGGGCAAATATGAAGACTAGTTATGTGAGGTATGTTGCACTATGAGAATGGTAAGCTACTGATGAGTCAAATATTTATATATACAATGATGTCACAAGATGGACATCCATCTGTATAGAGATAACTGCTCGGAATAAAAACTCGAAAATTCGAATGTGGGGGACTATTTATGTGCTCCATTCATCTAAAAGAATGGATCTTTCTAATTATAATTGTTATTCATAAACAATAAATGAATTCAACAGTTTTCGAAAGAAATTTATTTATAAAAAAAGTTGTTTTTGCAGATCAAACATCTTACATGAAGAATTATGATGGATACTTTTTATTGACGATTTTCAGTTATTCATGTTGGTTCATAAAATTAATCTACAGGGTGATCAAAAAAATGATAATGAAATACTAGGACATTCGTTCGAACCTTGATGTTTTTATTATTCTTCGCTTAATGATGGATGGGAATATCGTTGAAGCCTCATATAGCTACCTTCGCTAGATGATTTGTGTCGTTAAATTCGAGTTTATATTCGTACATATATATATAATTATATAATTATATATATATATATATATATATATATATATATATATATATATATATATATACATGAAATGTTCAGAAAGATTTCCGCGGTCGGAAGTATTTGAAAAACTTGGTTCACGGAATGAACCGCGTAAAAGATTTGAAAAATCTCGACGTTTCGGCTCCTTTTGACGAAGTCATCTTCAGGAGAATTAGAAGGGAAATAATTCAGACTCGTGGCCTCAATCTGCCTACTCCACGAATCGAATTTAGGAGGAATCGGAAACAATACGATTGCGTGGTCTCAACCTGCCTACTCCACTAACCGTATTGCTTCCTGTCAACTCTGAAGTCTCAATCTGCCTACTCTTCAGAGTCAACAGTTGACTCTGAAGAGTAGGCAGATTGAGACTTCAGAGTTGACAGGAAGCAATACGGTTAGTGGAGTAGGCAGGTTGAGACCACGCAATCGTATTGTTTCCGATTCCTCCTAAATTCGATTCGTGGAGTAGGCAGATTGAGGCCACGAGTCTGAATTATTTCCCTTCTAATTCTCCTGAAGATGGCTTCGCAAAAGGAGCCGAAACGTCGAGATTTTTCAAATCTTTTACGCGGTTCATTCCGTGAACCAAGTTTTTCATATATATATATATATATATATATATATATATATATATGTACCTATATATAAATGTATATATATATATAGGTATATATATATATATATACATATATATATATATATATATATATAGATATATCATTTATATACATACCATTTGCTCAAGAGCTTTTCATATAGGCCAGAAAGTGCTTCCACCAAAATAGTTAAAACGATAACTATAAACAAAATCATGAATCCACCCCCGAACATAAAGTATTTTTTATAATCCTTCCATCCAATGGGTCCTGTTTGTAGAATTTCGTGGTAAATATTTGCTCTAGCGGATGAGCATATTTTCGGTAATAATTTTGTATCTTCATAGGGCGGAGGATCATCATCTATGTCATTGGTTTCTTGTAAATTATTTTCAGGAGATTCACTCAAATGATTGTTTAAACTTTCAAGACTCTGAGATTGTTTGGGCGGAATATTGATAGGCTTTCCTGAATACGTTACAGTTCCACTCGACATAATTATAACATTATCAGCATTGCTGATGAATCTATTATCATGAGTTGAAAGAATTATAAGTTTGTCACTGAGATAATTTTGAATGCAATTTTGAAAAACATAACTCTTCACGTGACTATCCAAAGAAGATAAAGAATCGTCGAAAATATAAATATCACTCTGTTTATAAAGAGCTCTTGCAATATTTATTCTAGCTTGCTGCCCTTTACTTAGGTTAATACCACAGTCATTCAATATAGTTTCGTCACCAATTGCTAAAACATCCAAATCAAATGAAAGAGCACATGCTTCCAAAATAGCTTTATACTTGACTTCGTCGTAAGGTTGTCCAAAAAGAATGTTTTGTTTTATTGAGGAAGGAAATAGCCAAGGAGTTTGCGGTGAGTATGATATCGATCCGTCAACATGCATTGCTCCGTTGGAAATCGTATATTCCTTCAATATTGCCTTTAGTAGGGAACTTTTTCCACTTCCAACTGGACCAATTAAAATATTCAAACCTGGTTCGAGTTTTATGTTGATATTTTTCAGAATTGGTATTTTGCCTACGTCTATATCTGCCATAATGATATCAATTCTGGGGACTATAACAGTATTTGGATACCGAGGTTTAACTTGTTCGATCTCTTCAGCATTCAATATGACCTCTACTCTTCTCAAACATGCGATCAATTCTGCAAATGTTGCACAACAGTATGGTATAATATATTCTATTGTCCTTCTCAATATGAAGAAGCATGTAGTGATATAGTACACTACATCTGCTGTGAGACTATGTCCAAACCATATATAACATAAAATGAGGAAAAGAAATGAAAGCTTGTTACATAAATTACCCAAGAAATCCGAAAAAAATTTTAAAATTGCAAGTGTTCTGAGTTTTCGAATCTCTTTCCTGCAAAAGAAAATGATAAGTATAAAATTGTCTTACCTAATTTTGTCACCTAGATATGCTTACTTTCTCAAATCAATAACTTTTTTGGCAAAAAAATTTTCCCAAGCGTACATTTTCAAGACTTTTATAGAAGTAATTATTTCCTGTGTCAATTGTAATCGCATGTCTGTTTTATTATTGGCAGATCTTCTTTTTTTGAGTATCAAACCTGCTATGTAGACTGAAAATAACAAATGAAAGTTCAGTATTACGCCTTATATGCTTATGGTGAAATACAAAATATTTGAAATATATGAACTTCATTGCACTTTCTGTTGGTAAATCAATTACCATGTAAAATATTCCTTGTATAATTACCTTGAATTATTGCTATGAACAAAATTATGCTTAGCCCTGTGAGTGCTGAAGTTCCCAATTTAATGTGCAACATATACATAACTACAACAGCTTGTATCAATTCCACCCATAAATCATTCGCAAAATAAGCTGCCTCTTCAACTTGCGAAATATCTTTGGTAATTGCAGTTACAATTTTACCGGTGGAAATCTCTATCAGTTTGGATGGGCTCAGTTTCAAAGCTTTTCGGTATATCAAAGAAGATAAGGATGCGGTCATCTTCATCGAAAACTCGGATTTTAGAAGAATATAGTGCTGTTCGTAAAAAAGAAAGACACTATTTGTAAAAATCAGTATCATTCCGTACATCCATGCCTCATCTTTTGTTACTTCTTTTTGATTTTCTTTGAAATAATTAACAAGCTTGCCGACTGAAAGGGGTGTCAAGGTTCTGTGAAAATATTAAGCAGTTTAGTGTTAGAAAGATACAATTATATATATGATATATATATATATATATATATATATATATATATATTTATATATATACATATTATATATATATATAAATATATATATATATATATATATATATATATATATATATATATTATTCTTGTCTTATTTGCAGAAACAGATTTCATCTGGAAATCCGAATTTTTTTCAAAATATTTAAAACGTGACATTTATAAACAGAAATGAAAATTCATGAGCAGCACAGCTCCGTTAGTAAGGTCGTATTTTTTGCGCGAAAGGCATTATGAGAGGAAAATGATTTATTTGATTAATAAAAGTGCATCGAGGAAAAAATTTGAACTGACTGATTTCCTTCGATACACTGCAATAGTATATATTTTATGATAATATTGATGCGTTTTCAGTTTTTCTAAAAATATCAATAAAAGTTTTTGAGATATTAAGCCTGTTAATGCAAATAAAAGAGAAAAATATGTGTATATATATTCATATAAGTAGTCAGCTACTCACACATAAACAATCTTTACGGCTAACTGTATCAAGCCAAGAATAAGATACTGTTTCCAGAAACAATCAAATAGTAATTTAAATACTGATTTTGGTTTTCCAGGTTGAACTTTCTGTTGATTCCAGTGTATTTCCATTTGATCTCCTAAGGTTTTCGATTGCAATTGAGTCCACACTTTGCAAAGGTCATCTTCATTAAGGTCTCTGCTATGTCCTTTTTTGACGTAAGGATGAATATAACTTAAAAGAGGAAAAATAATAAAAAGCTATTGTGAATATATATATATATATATATATATATATAGATATATATATATATATATATATATATAATAATATATATAAAAATATATATATATAAATATATATATATATATATATAAATATATATATATATATATATACATATATATTAATGTATATATATATATATATATATATATATATATATATATATATATATTTATATCAATAATTCAACAATTAATTGGAAATTGCTGTATATTGTTCATGATACAAGTTAGATTATATCTTAAATGTAATAGATTCTTATGTCGGAATCATGTATTTTCGAAATCATATTAAGCTTCCGTACTGCAAATATTAATTTATGAGAAACAGGTAGATGATATTTGAGTAACAGTTGAAGTTATATTATGTTCACATAGGAAGAATTTCTTCAAATTTATTCGATTTATGAGAAACTCAAAATATGTATATATATATATATATATATATATATATATATATATATAAATATATATATATACTATATAATATATATATATATATATATATATATATATATTTATATATATATATATATATATATATATATATATATATATATATATATATATATATATATATATATATATATATACAATATATACAATATTCACAAAAACTCTTCTCAGCCAATTAATCTATTCATCTAATTTTTTTTTTCTTTCACAAAATAGGTACCTACCTACCTAAGATTAGCGGGATTTTGGGATCTTTAACGTTAGCAAAATGATCTATAATATCCTCATAAAATTTTTTGTCTTTCGCCAAAAGTTTTACCAATTCCTTTTCAATAGACAACAAACTAATATTTTTGAAACGATCCTAGCTCATTGAATTTCGTGAATAAGTTTTAATTCTCTCAAGAGTGGAAAACGAGCGCTCTACGGAAGCCGATGTCACCGGGATAGAAACAATTAGACATAAGAGTTTATAAACTTGGGGTAAATCTTGATTCAAATCATTATCAAAAAGGTATTTAATATAGTCATCACATGATTTTCATTTTGCCCCAAAATTTCATTGTCATTATAAACAACACACAGTTCACTTTTGATGGCCACCTTATCAAAAAAAGTGTATTTTTGACATAAATTTTCCAAAAGGTTATCTGGAAAATTAGCCGAAAATCTGGTTAACAAATTTTTATTGAGTAAGTCGAAGAAATGCAGTTCTTTCAAATCAGAGAACCTTATTTCTATTTGACCCCTAATAGTATCCAAAATTTCATAAAATATTTGCTTATAGTGAAGCTCCATATCTGCGTAACTGAATTTCTTTCGTTTTGGGCTAAATTGAGTCGTATCATCAGTAGTTTGAAATACAGAAAATAGTTTTTTAAAATAAACTTCTGCACGAAATTCTGAAATTTTTTCCAAAAGAAACTTGAGCCGATTTCGTGAGTAAATTACATCTGAAAACTTGTGCTCTAAGATTTGAAAAACTATTTCTGTTTGTTCAAAAATTAATTTAAAGATGTTTAAAAAATATATAAATTCCTTATCTTGTAAGTAATATAATCCGCGTGCTGTATTTAAAGTTACTTTATCGGTGAAAAATTCCTCACTTTCAACTAGGCATAGAATTAAATCCTCAAATCCTAAGCGGCCCCAAACAGAGACATTTTCATTAGTAAAAAGTAAACACTGCTAACAAAATAACTTTATCCTCATAACTTAGTGCACTAAAGTTATGGGATAACAAATATTCCACTAAGTCACCATTGAAATTTTTGAAATTAACTTCAGTAACCAAACTCATTTTAAAACAATAGGCGAGCTATATGAGTAAACACGCCGGCCATTAGACAATACGATCACACTACGATTTCCAACGAATTCACTCGATGTCACGCGAAATTCTATAGTTGTGATTGGTCGACATTGTATAAGACTGAGTCTCGATCGGTGTTGCCATATACATGTGTTTTGCTTTTCTATTGCAATGAAGTATTCATTCGGAGTATTTGCACCGTTGTTTGCTTTTCTGTGGCAGGCATAATGAACGTTGAGAATAAACCTTTCCATGCCTCCGCAGCGTTGCCACAAATCTTGAAATGAATGAAATGCAGTAAATGTAAATACCTTCTATCGTAGTTATTGAATTATATTATATAATGTAGGTTGAAAGGAAGGTAGGTTCATAAAATAATATGATTTTGATTAATATGAATATGCTGAATGATGAATATTCAATATAATATTTTAGTGATACACGGAATATTATTGAGGAGGCTTAGCCTCCTTTGACTTGCCGCTCCTGATATAGAACCAAAAAACTAACATTATACAGGTTGAAATGAAATCTATTGAGTAAACGCGTTACGTCATAGACTTCATCTCGTACTAAATTATGGTACCTATTACAAAACAATCTATTTATACGAGAAACATAACAATGTTTTTCCTAGAGAAACTAAATAACAATAAGCAATTCATTCAGAGTTAGATTCAGATAAAGAAGAGGAGAAGGGTTTACTTCAATCTGGTCGTTAACTAGGTTTCCGGAATTTTTATATATATTGATGTAGGTATAGGGATTTCCAACAGTTGGTTTTGTGGAGACTATTTTCTAACTGTAATGTATTATAATAATTGTGATTAAAGGTTTGGTTTTCTTGAATAAGATGACACGCATAATAGGAGTCCGTTTTCTGCTTAATATAGCAACGTTGGTGTTCGTGTATTCAAGTTTTGATATTTTTAATTGTACGTCCTATATAGAATTTTTCACAATCACAATTGTTGTTTTTAATCTATTTTCCAATGCTATTGTTGGTTTTATATGAAACTTTGAAATTTTGTTTATGAAGAAACCATTTCAGGGTTTCGGAAGGTTTCCCCAAGTATGTTAAACTGTTAAATACTATACTTTTCTCGGTATATCCGAGAGTGGGTGAACTTCTGAAATTGCCATTTTGTATATTTTCCTCTGAATGAGTCTGTCAATCATATTGGGTGAATAACTATCATTTACTGCCATTTGTTTAATTATATTCAATTCCTTTCGAAAATTAGCGTTGGACAACGGAAATT
>JARQZK010003615.1:925000-940000 GCA_030704885.1 Cynegetis impunctata
TCAACAATGCAATTTTCTTCTTATTACGCTTTGGTCAAAAACGGTGTAAAAACCAAACTTCCACTGAAACGAACATTTTCAGCAAAATCATGAAGACAATAAAAGTACCTTCCCCATAATATAGGTACTATTCGGTGCTATCCCTTCGAAAAATGTTGAAGGGTTGCTACCACTTCCAGAGTGTGGAATTTTCGGGAAAGTTATATCTGTGAATATGTGTCCCGCTCAAGATAAAAGTTGACGTGTTTTGGCATTTTTTCTGAAGATACGTAATTTTCTTGTTATTTTAGCGAAATCCTTGAAAAAGGTTCACTCTGTATATTTATATCTGAATACATAGCATCCAGATTTGTGGAAAACCATACATAAATTATTTGCAACAACGTTAAGTACCTACTGAGGTTGTACAATTGATTGATGAGACTTACGTGAAACTCAATAATGAGGATAAACTAGCAGCATCCTTTGGATGTTTCTTCCTTTCCACTCCATAACCTCGGTCCATATTATTAAATGTTTATGAATCTCGAATTTTCACATAAACTCAATAAATACATCAACTATTCAACACTGAAAGATTCATTACATATCATTTTCAAGTGCTAGATAAAACCAATAACAAGAAATATTTACACAGGTCTTAGTACAAACATAGTGAGATAAAATATCAATAACAATAAAATACAATAGAATTAATTCTAATTTACAGCATCTCAGAAAATAGTGTTCTTAAGACATGTCTAGGCAAATACACGTATTAAAAGTATTCTAATAATTGGAGTATTTAACACAATATGAGTTATAAACCGTAATCTGAAGTTTTTCAGCATAGTCTTGTTCTTGAATCTGTATGCCAAAGTTTCAAGGATGTCTACTACAACTTAATCCGATAAATAACAAATATTTGTTCCGATAACAATTAGTACAATGATACACTAAGAGTAATCAGAATATAACTCAAAAGCTACGTAGCGAATACAAGGGTAGCCCAAAGAAATTTAACATTTTGTTAATCATTTTACCTAGGTCTATATTGATAATTGTTGAACCCTTAGTTTATTAAACTAATTCCAATTATGATGAAAAATTGTTCAAGGCTTTCAATGGTATCCTAATTGAAAATTATATCATCACTATGATTTTTAGTAACAATTGTTTCGCTTATTTAAGTACCTAAAGGAAATTTGAATGACATGTCTAACATCTCGTTGACCCCTTCTATTTGATTTAATGTTTTCATTTAATAGTTTACCAAAAAAGTAATCACGAAGTTGTGATAATGAAGTTGAATTACGTAAACTCGAAAATTTGAAGCAAAAACGTTATTGTCGACAGATATCCTAGCCTGCTTGAACCTTTATCCTCCAAATATGTTCAAATTATAAAATATACATTGTATTTATTCACATCTCATCATTTATATCAACATTTATGAAGTTTACAAACAATAATCCCGTTTGAGTAAAATATTTTTTCTGATCAGATATTTATTAAAATCATTTAATCCATATGTATAAACATAAATATATTCGTCTAGTATCCTTAATAAATCAACATTACGTTGCATGTTGGTAAAGCATTCTCAGGAATAATATAACAAGAGAGTGAGAATAACTTGAAAATAATTTGACAGATTTTTTCAAAACTTGTTGCCAGGCAATAGTCACGAGAGCCCGGAAGGCTCGAGTGGCTATTTCCAAATGGCAACAAGTTTGAACAAAATCTGTCAAATTATTTTCTATAATTTATCGAACTCGCGAGTTATATTTGACTAGATTATTTTTTGATTCAAAATATTTTTTGTTATTTCTGCATCAGAAAAGGTACTAAACCGATGATTTTCATCCATTTTATATATCGCGTTGACACAATTAGGTAATTATTTTGACAACTATCTGACACTTGCTAAGCAAATAAAAGCTACAGTGATTATTCCCGAGAATAATCACAAAAGATTTATTCCCACTATAATAATGACATCATTGGTTAAAACTTACTTTTGTGACAAATAAAGAAGCATTTCATTGGTTTTAAGAAACGTCAAAAAATAATCACATTAAAAATGAATTGAAACGTCATTTTACTTTCATATAATGTAATTCCATCAATAGATTACAATAATTCGAAAAGCTGATTCTATATGATGTAGTAAGTACTTTCAATGATCTCTTGGATAATTTTTTTCCTTCATTGTTCTGGTGTAGAAGTTCCTCATGTTCAAGTCTATGAAGTTGTTCAAGGCAAATAGGAAATCGCATCAAGAATTGAATTACAAAAATGAAAAATTTAGAATTTCCAACAAAATTTTCACTAGTTTTCACAACCACTCTTCATTGAAATTGTAAATTGTACGCATGGCGATGAAGAGAAGAGATATTGGCCAAATATGTGGAATTTTTATTTTCATTATTCAAAATGATTCAATGAGTTTTGGGAGACACCACTTTATGGTCTTATCACAAACCTATCGAGTGATTGTTTTCCAACCTCCCTCTTATCTAGTTTCCTTTCAAATAACATAGCATAATAGTTATTTCATAAATTTTATACATGCTCTGTTGATCGTTGAGATTGCACAATACGTTACTCTAGATTCCTTGGAGTAACGGCGTTACATAATTCGGAAGATGACCAATTCTCTAAGGTTAAAAACGATGTCTTGATATATCTTTGATTAAAATATTCAATAGCAAAAAATTCAATTAAGTATGAATATCTCAAGGGATTCAAAACTTGTACACTTATTTTTTATTTACATACACTGATTGTACTCACGAAGGTCTTAATCTATAAACAGAGATCAGCCAGTGATTTTCAAATAAGCAAGCATTTAATTTGATCTAAAACCTGATGAAATATCTAAAATAATAAGAAAATTTAGAATTTCAGCATGCCTCAACCTTTGGTTATAGATATAAGTAGTGTACAATAGCATATTGGAAGTAGTCTCTAATTATTTGTGTTTGGGAGAACTAACGAAAACTGCACCCAGAAAGTAATGATCATCATCTTTGTTGACAGCTCATAGAATAAAATAACGTTTGGTAAGAGTATAGGAGTTAACTAGTTTCGATATACCAGTGCGAAACTAGGAAAGTAACCATAGGAAAACTCCTGGTCGGTCAGAGGTTTACTGAGCGAGGTATACAGGTGATAGCTGAAAGTAATAGTACGAGAAAAGGAAGGAATGACTGAAATAGTCTGGCAACCCAAAAGTATGATAAATGAAGAGATCTTCCGATACTGAGATTAATCTCAAATAATAGATAATTTTGTGAAGGATACTACCCTATAAATACAGTACTCAATAATGTGAGAAGAAATATTTGTTATATTGCAATTCAATCAGTTGTACTTTTTCTTCATCGGGAGTTTGAATAATATAGTACACTCTTGTTGAACCTTCAAAAGACTTTATATCAATTATTTGAAATGGACTGTTTTTATTCAACTGAAGTCACAAAGCTTATAATTTTCAATTAATTAAATCTTCTTACTTCTCTTGATAGTCAAGGTCATGAAAATACTTTCAAGCTTATGACGAGTGAACACTCAATCGGTAATAGTCAAGTATTATTTGTTTAGTCCATCAAAACACGATCAATATAGCCAAATTTATTAACATCATCATTTTATGAGAATCAAATTTTCATTGGAATATTAATATAATACATCCTTACTTACATAAAATACTAATAATCATTCATTAAAAAGTGGTCAATTTTTTCAATATATTAATTTATAGAAGAATCTGTCAATTTCAAAATGATGGTATGCATTATACCTGTGAATTGCATTTTGAAACTACCAGCAGGTTGAGATAATCATTCAACAATCAACAACAGTTTCTTCTGCGAAATATACAAAATAATTCTCCCTTCCTGTATTGTATTAGTTGAAACCAGTTTATTCGATTCATGAATTATCGTAATGATGAACCATCTTGAAAAAGGTGCTGTCTTTATTCTCTAACAGAGTATTAGGATTTTCGAATTCTATTATTTCCCCATTATCCATCACAAGAACTCTATCGCATTTCATCACAGAGTTCAATCTGTGAGCAACAGTGATAGTCGTACAATGTTGGAATAATTCATTTATCTTGTCGTGTACGAATTTATCTGTTTCTTCATCCATATTCGCTGTTGCTTCATCTAGAATTATGATTTTTGTTTTTCGAATGATCGCACGAGCCAGACAGAAAAGTTGTTTCTTGCCTACACTGTGAGTAAGGCCACATTCATTCACGTCTTCATCCAGGTCCCTGATTGCAGATTTCAGATTAACAGCATTCAACGCTTGCCATATATCATCATCTGAATATTTTTCCAGGGGATCTATATTTACTCGGACAGTACCACTGAATAGTATTGGATCTTGAGGTATGATACCGATATGATTTCTTAAAAAGTCTAACGGTAGCGTTTTGATATTAACTTCGTCAATTAGAATATCACCATCTACCTCATATAGTCTGAACAATGTCACTATTATAGAAGATTTTCCAGCTCCCGTTCTTCCAACTATTCCGATTTTTTCTTTCGGTTTGATAACAAAATTGAGATTTTTCAGTACTGTTTCATTATTCTCTCTATATTTCAAAGTGACATTCTGGTATTTGATACAACCCTGTACGGGCCAATTTTCGACAACTTGTCCTGTTTGCATTTCTTCTTTGATATCGGTGTATTCTGAAGCTCTCTGGAAACTAGTCATAATACTTTCGAGCATAACCCATTGACGGAGACCCCAATCCAAATAATTGCTGAGGATAAAAGACTGAGTAATCGCCAGACCAACATTTGAAGATGTGTCCCCTAGAAGGTGAAAATATACTTCAGGTTTCTATGACGTATTCAAATATATTCCAAATGCCTCAGGATAATTAATTGAAACGAAACAATAATGAAATCTGAAAGTATTAAAATTCAAAGTTTGGATAAATTTTTGATCAATTAATCTACATCAACATCAATGTTGATATATATATATATATATATATATATATATATATATATATATATATATATATATATATATATATATATATGTATATATATAGGGTGTCCCAGAATTTTTTAGACAGGCTATAACTCTAAAACGGCTGAAGATAACTTCATAAAATTAGGTATGCAGCAATTGGACGGATTTTACAATATTGCGAATCCCTCATGACGTTAGCGAAATCATTACCGTAGCTATGACGTCATGTCATTATAAAATATCAAATGTAAAGGTGGTCGTGTGACTGCTCATATTAAAGGTCTTTTTATTCTGATTTCAACCATGTATTACACTTAGTATGTTAAAATTTATTAGTTGTGTATTTTCTCAAATGGTAAGTTCTGAAGCTACTACAAAAAGAAGAAGGAAATACTTTATCACACCTAAGTCAGTTGCAGTTCACTTCAGGCTGTAGTAGTTCTAGATGTTAGCTGTGATGACTTTCCGATAAACAAATCGTCTATTCAACGTATTCGCACACAGAGTCGTAAAGATAGAGAGAAAGTGAAAAAAAAATTAAAATTATACCTCTTGGAGCGATGGATCAAGCAAAGTGGATGGCTAGAGCTATTTGCTCTTTAAAGATATGTTTGTTGCAATCCCAGTTCAAAATTGGCGCCAAGGATAAGCGAGCACTTCAAGGCGCCTGTTTATTCATTGCGGTTTCATATGTTAAACCTTGACTTGGATGTAGTCTGGCGGTGAACGCACCAAATCAAGGTATTCGGCTTTTTGAAGAGGCTTAAGGCATATGAAACTGTTGACAAATTGATCTCCAAAGCAGCCCTGAGCAAGTTTAGTCAACATCTTTGGTATTTGTCAGAAGAAATTGCCGTTTTATTACTCTCTGATGAAGAATTTAGTGAACAAACTAAAACGAAAATTGCAGTGAATTTCCAAAGAGAGAGTTTGTAGGATTCTGGGAAGAGATACATTCCATCTGAAAAAGATATGTCTGATTATTTGTATAATAAGTAGGAATGCATTATATATTACTATTTTTTATACTGTTTTCAATAAATTGTTAATAATACTGCCTTATATATTGTTGCAGGAAAATCATTAAGTGATTTTTTGCCTGTCAAAAGCAGAACTTTATTTTCTCGATTAAAAATTGATAATAATTTCCTCCAGAGACACGTTTCTATATGGGATGAAGATATTGCCTAAATAGAGACGAAAAAGAAAGTGCTTTCTTTCAGGGCAGTTAATAATACTGCTGAAAGAGCTGTAAAACTTATGCAAGATTTTCATGGATTGAACACTGCAAAGGAAGAGCAAAGGCAATTCTTGCTACGATGTGTTCAGGAGCATAGAAATATGTATCCAGACTCTAAAAAGGGACGCTAAAATAAAATATTTTGCCAGATGTGTAATTTTATCTTCTTTCAATAAATATTTCATAAAAATTTGAATATTTCAATTGATTTAGCTATATAACGGAAAGGGTTAAAAAGAGCATTTTTCAAAATCTTCAGAGTTCTGTCGGCAGGGGTTAACGTTGACGTAGGAAGATGAAATTTTGTATATAAGTAAGTCTGAGTAGTTTAAAAAGAAATAGGAGGTATGCATTTCGATATCTAAAAAAAATATTTTCACCCATATAAGGGACACCCTAATATACCTATATATATATATATATATATATATATATATATATATATATATATATATATATATATATATATATTATGAAATGCTAGAAAAATTAATGAAGTTTGACTAACGCATTGGTTCTGTTAATTGTCGAATTTACTATTATCAGCAAGATTATTCAATATTCTTCACATTTCTTTCAATATGAAGCGAACGTTCGTATTACGTAAGCTTAGCAACGGAAATAATAGCAATATTCAAAAGTGTTGCAATATATAATTTTGTTTAATATTCAAATTACCTGCAGCTGTAACTAGACATTAAAGCCAACTTGACAACAATTAATATTAAATGAACTTGGAATGGATAAAGTAATTCTTACAGTTACTAAAACAGTTTTACCGAGTGGAACTATTAATCCATTGACATTTATATGACCTTCATTTCTTCAGTATTACTTGTTTGACACTATAAATACTTCTTTCTCATAAGTAGTAGAATATAAATCACTATATTGGAAATTATTTTCAATAGAAATATCTGATGCATCACTTGCACTTCCCAATAGTGATCTTATTTTCTTATATCACAACACTTTTAGTGAATCACTGAAATAAAATTGAAAACAAAGGTAAAACTTTTTTTTTTTTTTGCACAGACTATATTTGTACGACCAACTCCAGAATGTACAAAACATACTTTTTTTTTAACTCAAGAGACCTACAGTTTTACGCTGGTTCCAAACGGCCAAATGGGTTGAAACTGGGTCATTACCCAATATTTAATCATATTTAGAACCTCTAAATTTCATCGGACATACACAATACCCAAGAGCAAGGTAGGACTATACTTGATAACAGAGTTTGATTTTATGATACTGTCCTGCATTTTTTGCAATCAGAAATTTAATTTTTAAGATCTAGGTTTCTGTTACCAATCACTATTATTTTCTTATTGCCTAACTATCTCAGATATTTGAAAAAAGTCTAGGAGGAACTTTGACCTTTCTAATGATCTAAGAATGAATTGTGACAAAAGCATAAAGTTACTGCCTAGAATAATATCTAGGAAACATTGAATATTCTTGTTTTCTGTTAAAATACTCACCATCTGATATTAAAAATTTCATAACTATCAAACCGATGTATCCAGCAGCGAACATGTGCAATGTGAAAGCAAGACATCTCATCAATATATCGAAAAGATGACTACTGGCCATAAGAAGATCTTGATGTTTATCAAATTCATTCACCAGTATAGATTGAGTACCATAAGCCCGAATAGTTATAAGCCCCTCTAAGGTAGCATTTAGGTGACCAACGACTGGGCTTCTAGCTGAAATTAACAAAAAAGTGATACCAATTTCATATTGAACTGAAGCTATCTTTTACAGGTTCAAGTCAACACAAAAACCTGATTTGATTAAATTATATAGTAATTGCTATTAGAGAAAATGTTAATATCCAGGTGTTTAAGTACATCAAATGAAGATTAAACATATAAAAGAATTATCATCTAATAACACTAAAATTCCTTTAATTACGTTGAAGTATTGAGAAGAAAAAGAATTGCGTATTTTAAAGAAAATCCATCGTAAAGAAAAATGCTTAAAATATCCAATATCCCCAAACTTGAAGTTCCCATTACACTATATAATTTATAAATCATCACTTTCCAGGTATGTCAAAAATAGCTATTTCTGATATTTCATCATTAAAATCAAACTAAAAAGGAATTTTGAAAAATAAATAATACTTTTGATAATAAATAAAACGTACTTATCTAATAATTTGATATATTTAAACTGGACGAAATGTGAATATAATTTTTGATATGAGAATATATTAGTGTAGGAGAAGCCTAAAGAATTAAATATAATTTTTGGCAAACAGTTTATATTTTGAACATTCTTCGAAAAAATAGTACAAAATCAGATTTTCTACAAAAGGAACTTTCATCAAGAAATTTCCAAACAGTTGGAATCAATTTCATTATTTACTTATTATGAATTCATACTCATATGTTCAGGCCATTTGTTTGGATATAGTTTTAGGGTACCTATTTTTATGTCTACAAGCTAGATAATTTGGGAACATCGGATCATTCTATCTTTCAGTGCCTTTTCTTTCAACCTCTATCATATAATCTCCACAAATGTTATTTCATTTCGACAAAGAGTCGAGATAGGGCACTCTACCTTTTCCAGCAAGAATGATTTGAAGTAGTTCTCGGTTATGGGATGAAAAAAAAGTCATCTTGGTAAATACTATCACCTAGACTGTCAATGTTATTGATCAAAGCGTATTTACATTGATCAAAAGCGTATTAATCAAAGCGTATTTATTGAAAGGCAATATTATCATTTAGTAGTTCTTCTAAGCTCTCCTTAAATATGCCCTAGACGTTCAAAATTATTATTGATCAAAATGCATTGATCAATACTTATTGACAGGCAATTTTGATCATTTAGGATTAATCATCTCCTAGAAGTTCAACATTATTTGCCAATAAAAATTGATCCATAGGCATTGAAAAGCTATATTGATCGTTTAGGAGAGCTCCTAAGCTCTCTTAAAGCACTCCCTTGACCGCCTAGGAATGATTTAAATATATAATTAGATAGATTGTCAACCTTTGATTTATAAACCATACAACCCAAACAACAAATTAACACCTAAGCATATTAGCAAATCCAGCAGAGTTTCCCTAATTCTCCAGAATGTCCAGTGTTACAGAACTGCATTAAATAAAGTGCAACTTATGGTGAATGAAGAGGATGTCGACTTACTGGCCATAACTGAACATTGGTGCAGTACAATTGAACTGGCTTCCTACTGTCTGACTGGTTATAAATTGGTATCCAGTTTTTGCCGGGAAATTGGTAAACACGGTGGCTGTGCTATCTACTCTAAACAGGTCCACAATATTGTTGAAAGGTCAGATCTTGTAGCACTGAGTGTCCCAAATGTAATTGAATGTTCTGCTGCACAATTGACCCTTAAATGTTCGAGGTTATTAATTGTGTGTGTTTATAGACCAAATACTCCTCCCCTTCGTGACTTCGAGCTTTTTATTGAAAAACTAAATGTTATTCTTGAACACTGCTGCCGTGAAAAGGTCAATTATGTAATTGCCGGTGATTTTAACGTTAACATTCTGTCAAATACTCGAGAAACACAGACTTTCTTATCTCTTTTGGAAAATTATAATGTTAATATTACTTGTAGGGGTCCCACTCGTCCCAGCTCTGGTGCTTGTCTGGACAATATCCTCACTAACACTTGTGGTTCTTCGTTAGTTGTTGAGAATCATATATCGGACCATTCTGCTTTAAAATTTCTTATGAATTACAGAGCTGTAAATTTCTCTCATCCGAAGAAAGTCTTGAAAAGGCAAATAAATGATGCCTCAATGTGTTCCTGCGTAATCTTTCTGAAGTTAAATGGGATGATATTTATGGTATGTCAGGTGACCTAAATCAGGTATGGAACTGTTTCAAGGACCGCTTTGAAGAGGTTTTTGATACCAGCTTTCCAAAGGTGCTGTCTAGAACGGGAATCTCTGTGGGAACTTTAAGGATGACTGCCAAAATTAAATCACTGAAAAATGTACTAGATATTCTATATGTTATCTCAAATACCAATCCTATCTATAAAAATGCTTATATACTGGCAAAAACGCGCTATGACTCTGCAATCTCAGATGCCAAAAAAAGTAATTTTGACATTTACATCTCCAGATCCCCGAATAAATCCAAAGCAGCATGGCAGGTTATAAATAGCTTAACTAAACATTCAACGAGAAATGACAGTCGCCTGTTTGGGAACGGAAATCTGGCATGTTTGATGAATGACTTTAATAACTATTTTACAGATATTGGACCAAAACTATGTAAAAATTTGCCTAAGCCTTCCTCAAAACCTGTCACACAAACCAAACTGCAAAAGAATTCTTTCTTCATGTTCGTTATCCTTGAATCTGAGGTAATTTCTACAGTGAAATCCCTAAAAAATAAAAATGCATGCGGGCATGATGGGATCCCTATGAATATTGTCAAGAAGTCTATTCACATGATATATGGCCCTTTGACTTTCATTATAGATCGATGCTTCAAGGAGGGAGTATTTCCAGATGACTTAAAACTAGCTATAGTTAATCCAATATATAAGAAAGGTGATACTATGGAAATTGGAAACTACAGACCGATAAGTATCCTGACGTCCTTCTCAAAAGTCTTTGAAAAGCTTCTATTGAATAGGTTGTTGAGTTTTTTCACAAAATTCAACATTATTTCTCAATGTCAACATGGTTTTATAAAACATAAAAATATTGAAACTGCGTTATTCGAATTAACTAACTCCATAATTGTTGCTCTAGAAAAGGGGGAAATCCCAATTGGTCTCTTCTTTGATCTCTCGAAGGCTTTCGACTGCGTGGATAATAATCTATTACTGGAGACTCTGCAAATCTGTGGAATTAGAGACAATCAGCTGAATCTTCTGAGAAGTTACTTGACCAATAGGAAACAGAAAGTCATCAAAACAGTGGATGGAACTAAGTACGCCTCTGATGAAAGAGATATTGTAATGGGATTGCCGCAGGGGAGTATACTGGGACCCCTCTTATTTGTTGTTTACATAAATTCTTTGGCTACACTGTGCTCTTTTGATTTGTGTAGACCTATTATGTATGCGGATGACACTAATTTCTTGGTAAGGTCTGCTAATCTTCCTTCTGCTGTCCTGGCTTCGGCTACTATGGTGGATAAGGTTAAGCGCTGGTGTCGTGACAGCGGGCTGATGGTCAACTTGCAGAAAACTGAGAGTTATTTGCTTTTGATTCTAAAACTAATGATTTCCCAAAAATGGTTGGGGAGGGTAGTAACGCTATTCCGATTGCTGGAGAAGTAAAGTTTCTTGGAATTGTTGTTGACATGCACCTGAAATGGGGCCCTCATGTTGAACAGCTTAGGAAGAGACTAAACTCTGTCTCATACACTTTATTTATGCTGAGAGATCAAGTAAACATGAATATTCTTAAAATATTATATTATGCCAATTTTCAATCTTTGTTATCTTATGGCATCATTTTTTGGGGTAGTTCCTCTCATGCTGAGAGCATTTTTATCGCTCAAAAGTGGACGATGAGATTGGTATTTCATCTTGACTATAGAGAAACATGTCGAGGCTGCTTCAGGAGAAATAATATTCTTACGTTATATGGGCTATACATATACAGGTTACTTTTGTTTTTTCGGAAGCAGAAACAGTACTTTGAGGATTGCAGAAATGTCAATGACACCCGTCGAACTTTTCCTTACTTTTTCCCTCATCACACTACATCACTCAGAGAAAAGAACACTCATTATATGGCAATCAGGATGTTTAATGGCCTTCCCGCTGATTTGAGGGAGAATGTTGACTATCGCCTATTCAAGAAGAGGCTTTACATGCATTTGCTCATCTGTGAGCCATATAACTTCGAGGAGTATATGGATTACCGTGTTTAGTGAATTAACTATTTCAACTTGACTTGTCTCAATTTTATCTGTATTGTATTGATAATTTTCTGGGGCTAATAAATATTATTATTATTATTATATATATATATAAATATATATATATATATATATATATATATATACATATATATATATAATATATATATATATATATATATATATATATATATATATATATATATATATATATATATATATATATATATATATATATATATATATATATATATATATATATATATATATGTATATATATATATATATATATATGTATATATATATATGTATATATATATATTTATGTATCTCGTAGCATCACAACCCTTCGTGGGTCTTAGCTGCATCTACGACTCGTCTCCATCTCTCCCTGTCTAACGCAACCTTCTTCTAGTCTCGTAGTCCCAATATTTTTACATCTGGTTCGATGTTGTCCCTCCATCTGAGCCTTGGTCTTCCTAAAGGTCTTTTCCCTACTGGGTTTTCTTCCCATATTCTCTTGATGAGACGTTCATTCGGTGATCTCTGTACGTGTCCGGCGCATTTGAGCTTTTGTGCTTTTATTTCGTTCACTAAACTCGGTCCTTTGTAAATGTTCTTGAGTTGGTCATTCGTTTTTATTCGATATTGACCCGTTCTCTCATCTCCTATAGGCCCAAAGATTTTCCGCAACATCTTTCGTTCAAAGCGTCTCAGTATCAGTTCGTTCTGCTTTTTCATTACTATGTTTCCAAACCGTACATATTAATTGATTTGATTACTGCCAAATATATCCATATTTCAGAGTTCCTGGATATCATTCGGGACTTAAACGGGTCTTGTAAGGCGAAAAAACATTTATTGCCCTTTTGTATTCTTGCCTTTATCTCGCTGCTGATATAGTTATCCGAGGTTGTAACTGCTCCTAAGTACTGAAATTGGTTTACGCATTCGAAATTGTAAGTATTCACGGTTATGTTTTGTTCTATTCTGTCCCTTATTGCTCTTCGACTGACATGCATATATTTGGTTTTGTCCTCGTTGATCGTGAGTCCTACCTTCCTGGTCTTCTTCTCTATGTTCATGAACATTTCTTCTGTTTTAATCGTACTGCTTCCTACCGTATCAATGTCGTCGGCATTTATGCCAAAATTATTTCTGGGCCCTTATTTATAAATGTCTCCAGAAAAATATTCGTTTCTTCGATAGTCATGTCCAGCAGAGTGTTCAAGAGCAATGGTGACAGACCATCTCCCTGTTTCAGACCATTGTTCATGGAGAATGCTTCAGTGTTTTACTTCCCTATCCTAACTCAGGCTTTAGAGTTTTATATGCATATCTTGGTTAACTTTATGATCTCTTTTGGTACACCTATGCCTTCCAACGCTTGCCAGATACTTTCCCTGGTGATGCTATCGTAAGCCTGGCGAAAATCTAAAAACAGTTTTTATCTAGGAGCTGTCTTATGGTGAATATTTGATGTGTTGTTGATCTCTTGGTTCGGAGCCCGCATTGGTAGTCCCCTAAGTGGTCTTCTGCATATGAGGATATGCGTCTTCTTAGTTAATTTGATAGCACCTAGTATGTTATATTTAGCATAGACCTGTGTCGATCGTGATTGATCGAATATTTTTGATTCGATCGCAACCCATACACGAGTGATCGAATCACGAATTCCTAAAAGACCCGATCTTATTTAACCCGATCCCGATTTACTTGACAAGACTAACTAAATTGCACTTTATTTACATATGTTTTTACACAACAGTATATAACTAATTGCTTGCTGATACAATCGTTTTCATGCTTTCATTCATCACGCTCTTTCTCGTGTTGTTTTGAATTTTGACACGTAATCCAAAAGGAACCGATTTTTGCAGGAACGCTCGCGTAAAAGAATCGCGACCTGTCGATCTCTCAGTCTTTTGGGTCGCGAACTCGATCAATCGCGTCGTGATCGAGACCGAATTCAGTTTTAGATCGAATCAGTGACATGCTGATATATTCATTATAAACCGCGACCGGTGACCCAAATGATCGAAATGATCGAATCTTTTTAACTCGATCATCATAAGAGTGGGTCATGATCGACCCGGGTCTCGACAAATGATCGATCGACACAGGTCTAATTTAGCAGGGTTATTCCCCTATAATTTTTACAGGTCATCCGGTCTCCTTTCTTATGGATGGGGATGATGATACCCTCATTCCACTCCTCTGGTAGGGTTTCCGTTTTCCATATGTTTTTCAGTAGGTCTAGTATGGCAGTATGTAGATGTTCTCCACCGTATTTTATGAACTCCGCCGTTATGGTGTCTTCACCTGAAGACTTATTATTCTTTTATTGGTTTATTGCCCTTTTGATCTCCTTTAGCATGGGTTCTGGTACATACTCCTCCCCTCTTTGGTATACATTCTTCGTGTTCCCAGATACTCTATATATATGTTTAACAGGGATTCGATTACTGTCTTGTTTCCATGCTTGTATCACTTATTTTAAGCTAGTTATGAGGTCGTCGTTTTCGTTTCTCAGGATGTTAGTCTTTGGTATGTAACCTTTCCTTATACATAAATATATATATATATATATATATATATATATATATATATATATATATATATATATATATATATATATATATATATATATATATATATATATATATATATATATATATATATAAAAATATATACACACACATATATATATATATATATATATATATATATATATGTATATCTTCTTCTTCAACAGCCTGCATCCACTCCTGGACATCCCTTGAATTTTCCAATTTATTCGATCTTGAGCCTTTGCTTTGATTTCATCAAGCCATCGTTTTGGTCGTTTTCCTATATTTTGTTTATGTTCTCGCGGTCTCCAATGTACAATTGTTTTAGTTCAC